>JANAVB010033817.1:9741848-9809348 GCA_029216955.1 Iris pallida | reverse complement strand
GTTCATATGTTCTTTGATGGATTCTCCCTACCGAAGGTTATCACTAGCACTCTTCTTGTTTTGATCCCCAAGAATAAACATCCAACAACTATTTCTGATTATCGGCCGATAAGCCTATGTAATTTTGTTAACACGATCTTCTCCAAACTCCTTGCTAACAGGCTTTCCCCAATGTTGACACGGATCATTTCACCTGAACAAAGTGGCTTCATTAAGGGCCGAGAAATTGCTGATAACATTATTCTTGCACAAGAGATGTTTAGTATGTTGACACAAAGTCACAGTCAACCAAATATTGACTACATTGACTAAATAATATCTGTATTAATTCAATACGACACACGACGTCTGCATAACAGTTCAAGACAGACGACAGCTCAGTCTCCGGCTCTCAGTGTGTTTTCGAGTCTGTATTTTATATTTTCATTGAGTCTAGACTTGTGTACTCTGAGTCTTGCTGAGCTCTTGACACTTAGTCTACAGCCTACCCAAAATCCCAAGCTCCACTGAACCAAACACTGCCCAAAAATTCCCTTAGAACCACTCTGTGCTCTGGAGACAGAGTTCGGGCCGAACTCTGCCTCCACACAGTGTTCGGGCCGAACTCTGTCCCCTAGAAATCAGGAACCCTAATTTTAGGGTTAGCTGGTTGCTAGTTGTCCAACGGCCAAATTTTTGAATTTTCCTACCCGAATTCTGGCCGAATTCTGCCTATAAAAATACTATAAATAGGGCATGAATTCTCTCATTCCAATCCATCCAATCTTCTTTTCTCTTCTCTCTTATAAGCTCAAGTAAGCCATACCCTTCCCATCTACTAGCCACAAGCCTCCTAAGTGTCGAGTGCTCAGCATCTCTCAGTTAGGATTCTTGTGCAAGAGTCGAAGAAGTCGCTTGGACAATTCCAAGCAAATCGCCACTGCGATCATCTGTTAGAAGTTGATGTGCTCTTCTGAAGAAAAGACACGGGTTGTAAACTACTATTTCACAAATAGTGGATTTAATCCTGAGCTAGAGTTCTCAGGCCTGGACTAGTCTTCCACGAGGGAAACCAGGTTAAAATCGCTGTGTTTGCGTATGCTCTTCTGCTCTTCATTTATTTTCCGCACTTTACTCTGATTATTTATTGTTGGAGAAAGAGTTATTTTTAATTGGCTATTTTTCTATATAAACTCTATTCACCCCCCTCTAGAGTTGCCAAACTGTTCTTCAATTGGTATCAGAGCTCTGTTCTCTTTATAAGGACTAACATCCTAAGAGCTGATCCATGGCAACCACACAATCCTTGATTTCCAATCATGGTGAAGGTCAGTCCACTCATAGGCCTCTCCTATTTGATGGAACTAACTATACATATTGGAAAACAAGGATGAGCTTCTATCTTAAGTCTCTAGACTTTGACCTGTGGACTGTCGTCACTGACGGTTACAAAAAGCCCGCCAGGATAGTTGTCGATGGTGACCTCATTAAGAAACCACACGACAAATATTCTGTCGAGGAGAAGAAACAGGCAAGTCTAGATACTAGGGCTATTAATGCTTTATTCTGTGCTATAGACAGGAATGAGTTCAACAGGGTCTCTACATGCACCACTGCTCATGAAGTATGGAGACTTCTAGAAGTGACGCATGAAGGAACCACACAGGTCAAGGAATCTAAAATAAGCCGTCTCACTCAAGAATACGAAGCCTTCAAGATGAAGCCAAGTGAGACGATCACTCAAATGATCACAAGATTCCTCGACATCATCAATCCTCTATCTTCGCTTGGAAAGCAGTACTCAAACCACGAGAAGATTCGTAAGTTGCTCAGAGGGCTACCAAAGATTTGGAACCCTAAGGTGACAGCCATCATAGAAGGGAACGATCTCATAACAATGTCAATGGAGACCTTGATGGGTAAACTCATGACTCACGAGCTTGACCTCAAGGACTTCGAAGAGCCCGCTCCGAAGACCAGGGAGATCGCACTCAAAGCTCATCAACGAAGAGCTAATCATGATGAGACCGAAGAAGATAATTCGGGTGATGAAGACCAAGCTCTCATGGTTCGCAACTTCAGGAAATTCCTTCGCTTCAATCGAAGGAAGAAGGAATCTCAAGAAGACGATGAAGAAGAGCCAACTTGTTATGGTTGTAAGAAAACTGGACATGTCCGAAAAGACTGCCCACTCCTGAAGAAGAGCAACCGCTGTGAGAAGCCATACAAAAGGAACTCATCAAGGAAATATGCCAACACAGGCATTTGGCATGAAAGTGAAGCGAATGACTCCGAGGAAGAAAAGGACTCTCCTCAAGATACAGCAAATATGTGCCTAATGGCAACTTCCAACAAGGTATCTAACGAAACTCTAGATGACTTCTCTTTTGATGAACTTGGCGATGCTTTTACTGATTTACTCGATGATCACAAAAAGGTCATCGGTAAATACAAACATGCCAAGGATAAAATCAAAAGTCTTGAAGATGAGATACAAAGAATTTCTTTACTTCTTGATAATGTTAGAAACACGACACCCACTAATGACACTGATGAAGTATCCAAGCTTAAATTAAGCTTACATGATGCTGAAGCACGTATTGAGCAACAAACTCAAGAAATCACTACACTCAACACGTTGCTTGCTGAAGAAAAGAGTAGACACAAGATTTCCATGACTAAGATATATGGCTTAAATATTAAGGTTGATGAACTGCAAGCTGTGTCTAAAAGATTAGAAACCAAATTGGGTAAACAGGTTGTTCAACCTCAAACCCAATCACATGGGCACAACACCACTCATGCTAGTCAACCACGTCATTCTCATGCAGCACATAACCATACATTTATATACACAAACTTTCACAAACCATGTGCACGTAAGAATAATTCTCACTCAGTACACAATCATCATGCACAAAGACACAATCAACATCACTCCACACATAGGAATCATCATGCCATGCCATATAGACAAGATCATCATGCAATGCCATATAGACAAGATCATCATATGCCATATAGACAAAATTATCATGCCATGCCATATAGACAATATCAGCATGTCACACATCATAGACAATACCATCATGATATGCCTCATAGACACCATCACCGTGCCACTCATTCTGTGCATAATCATCATCACCATGCTAACTCTTCACATCATGACCATCCTCATCCTGTTGCTTATAGATATTATTCTCATGCTTCTAGTATAAATAAGAATGCTATCTGTACTTACTGTGGATTACATGGACACATCTCACCACAGTGCAAATTTAGAAGACTTGTAGATAAAAAGATATATACTTGGTTTCCAAAGACTAACTTTTCAGGACCCTCAAGAAGTCGGGTACCAAAGGTCACATCTACTCTTGATGTAGGTGGACCTTCCCTCTTCAACTGAAAGTAAGTGGATTCTCGATAGTGGATGCTCGCGACATATGACGGGAGACGTAAATCTTTTTGCATCACTATCGATGAAGAGAGAAGGATATGTATCCTTCGGTAACAATCTCAAAGGGCATATAATAGGTAATGGTATCATTGGTCATCCTCCTTCTCCTGTAATAAAGGATGTCTGCCTAGTGACTGAGTTAAAGCATAACCTGCTCAGCATTAGTCATCTTGCTGATCATGGATATGATATTAACTTTAGACAAAACAGTTGCTACATCTATGATAGGTCAACATGAGACATTGCTTTTGAAGGGAAAAGAGAGGACAACATCTATATTTTCTATCTTTCTGTAAATACTAACAATGCAGGTAGATGTCTATATGCCCACAAAGACGAACGACTACTTTGGCACCAGCGTCTTGGTCACGCCAACATGGATGCTATATCCAGACTTTCTACCAAGAAGCTAGTGAGAGGATTGCCTGACATTACATTCAAAAAGGACACGGTATGTGCCGAATGTGAACTAAACAAGGCAACTAAATCCTCATTTCATTCCATCAACTCTGTAAGTACTACTAGACCCTTGTAACTACTTCATATAGATTTATTTGGTCCTACTAGAATAGCTAGCCTTGGTGGCAAACTTTATGTATTTGTTATTGTTGATGATTTTTCGAGATTTACTTGGGTTTTCTTTCTCGCTAATAAGAGCGATGCTATCTCTGTTTTCAAAGTTTTTGTAAAGAAAGTTCAAAACGAAAAAGGCTACATGATTACTCGAATCCGAAGTGATCATGGAGGCGAATTCGTAAATTATGATTTTGAAAATTTTTGTAATGCAAATGGTTTTGATCATGAATTTTCTTGTCCTAGAACTCCTCAACAAAATGGTGTTGTGGAGCGGAAGAATAGAACTCTCGGCGATATGGCCAGAGTCATGTTGAATAAATTTTCACTTCCGAAATACTTTTGGGCAGAAGCTGTCAGTACAGCATGCCACATTTTGAATAGGGTGCTAATTCGTCCCATTACGAAGAAAACACCCTATGAGCTTTGGTTTGGGAGAACCTCCAATGTTTCTTATTTTAAAGTTTTTGGTTGTAGATGTTTTATCCTTAACACCAAAGACAACTTAGGCAAATTTGATGCCAAAGCTGACGATGGTATCTTTCTTGGTTATGCCGCCAAGAGTAAGAGATATAGAGTTTTTAATAAACGCTCACTTATTGTGGAAGAGTCAACAAATGTGACTTTTGATGAAGACAACAGTACAGTAAGTACTCTTGATGATGACGTTGAGCCATCAACTTCTACTCCAATGAATACTTCAACCGAAACTAATTCTCTGAAGGGTTTGCCTAAGAAATTCTCTTTCAAACCTTCTCATCCAGAAAATTTAGTTATAGGAGAAGTTTCATGTGGAGTAACTACTAGATCATCACTAAGAGACTCCGTTGCTAGCACTGCCTTCATTTCACAAATAGAGCCTAAAAACATTTCTGAAGCTTTTAATGATGAATTTTGGATTTCTGCTATGCAAGAAGAACTCAACTAATTCGAGAGAAGCCAAGTATGGAAACTCGTTCCTAGACCGGTTAATCACTCGATAATTGGTACTAAATGGGTTTTTAGAAATAAAGTAAGTGAAGATGGTTCAGTCACACGTAACAAAGCTCGTCTAGTAGCTCAAGGATACAACCAAGAGGAAGGTATCGACTACGATGAGACGTATGCTCCTGTTGCTAGACTAGAATCCATTCGGATGCTTTGTGCTTTTGCTAATTTTCAAAACTTTAAATTATTTCAAATGGATGTGAAAAGTGCTTTCTTGAATGGTTTTATTAAGGAGGAAGTTTATGTGAAACAACCTCCTGGCTTTGAAAATCACAAATTTTCTGACCACGTGTTCAAGCTAAAGAAAGCACTTTATGGCCTCAAACATGCCCCCAGAGCTTGGTATGAAAGGCTAAGTAGCTTCTTACTTGAGAAAGGTTTTTCAAAAGGGAAAATTGACACTACACTGTTTATAAAATCTTTTAAAGACACTATTCTGTTGATTCAAATTTATGTTGATGATATCATTTTTGGTTCTACTGATGAAACCCTCTGTCAAGAATTTGCCAAGTGTATGCAGACAGAATTTGAGATGAGCATGATGGGAGAGCTCAACTACTTTCTTGGTCTGCAAGTGAAACAAATGGCTAATGGAACTTTTATCTGCCAATCGAAGTATACCAAGGACATGCTGAAGAAGTTCGATCTTGACAACGTCAAACCAATCAGCACACCAATGGCTACTTCAACCAAACTCGAACCAGATGAGAGCGGCAAACCCGTTGATCAACGTATCGAGGTATGATAGGCAGCTTACTCTATTTAACTGCTAGTCGTCCCGATATCATGTTTAGTGTTTGCCTATGTGCTAGATATCAAGCTAATCCTAAGGAATCACACATGACCGCGGTTAAGCGTATCTTTCGATACCTTAAGGGTACGGTTACAGTGGGCCTATGGTATCCCAAGTCAACATCATTTGATCTTATTGGTTATTCCGATGCTGACTTCGCTGGATACAAGGTCGACCGTAAAAGTACGAGCGGCACGTGTCATTTATTAGGAAAAGCTTTAGTCTCCTGGTTTAGCAAGAAGCAGAACTCTGTCGCACTATCCACAACAGAAGCTGAATACATAGCAGCTGGGCGTTGTTGTGCACAAATTCTGTGGATGAAGCAAACCCTTGAAGACTATAAGTTATCTTTTATGTATATTTCTATATTCTGTGACAATACAAGTGCCATTAATTTGACTAAAAACCCTGTCTGCCACTCACGCACTAAATACATTGAGATCAGACACCACTTTTTGCGTGATCATCAGCAAAATGGCACGATTAACTTAGAATTTATCGACACTGATCATCAGCTAGCAGATTTCTTTACTAAGCCATTATCCGAAGAGCGCTTCAATTTCCTATGTCGTGAACTCGGAATTTTGGATGAAGCAGTTATAAGTTGAGACTCGCCTGCGTAAATATCGAGTATATTTTGATTCTTTTACGACAAATTTGGTATGGGTACAAGCCGAAAGGGTCATTCTGACAACAAGGCGTAAAAGCCTAAGCGACACGGTGCACTAGTCCTCAGGACTACCGCTAGCTGGGATCCGGCCCCTGCAGCTAACCCATGGCAAATTTGAAATATTGAATTACAATATATTTTCTTGTTTATTATATGGTTTGTTTCGACTTAATACTGTCTAATTACTACATTCTAAAGTTCATTCTGACTTTTGAGTACCTCTCTATGTACTTCATTGATTTCATTAAACTTTTATCCTCAACCATCACTTTTCTTCAACACTTAACCAATTTTTCTATCTTTTCAGCCTGTTTTCTGTTCTCGACCACTAATCCAGAACTCGGGCCGAATTCTGCCCCAAACAGAGTTCGGGCCGAGTTCGGTCCAATTGTTCCAGCGTCGGGATCTGGCTCTGCCGTTGGATCATTTTAGATCCAATGGTCAATATTCTATCCGACCAAAGACAAACCCCTATTTTATTTCGGGATTCCTTCTCTTTCCTCCCATGTTGCCTTCTTCTCCACCTCTTCAACCTTCTTCCTTCCAAACCCTAACCCTAGTTCTTGATCTAGAGAGCTCCATTTCTTCTCAAAATCAAGGGAAAGGGGTTTTTCAACATTCTCTTCCACTGTTTGGTATTATTTTCAGGTATAACTCTCTCTTTCTATCATTTTCAAGTTCTCCTATTTCTTTGCAAATGGCATCTCGCTTGTCCAAACGAGGGAGAAGGACTCGACATGAGGGAGCTTCCTCTTCGGTTCCTCCTCCTCCGATTGAACAAGTTGTTGAACAACACCCCATTCATCCGTTGTTCAATCCGCCGCATCCCGATGACCCTAATACATACGACGACCGTCTATTTGTGTCGCTAGACGCCTCAAATAAATGGTTTAGCGATTTTAGGACTCGTCCGGTGTTTGGGGGCCATCCCATCAATTTTACAATATTTTCTCAATATGAATCTTTATTTCGTGATCTTTGTTTGGATGAACTAGTTGCTTCCAACTTTGTCATTTACCGTAGCGCAATCCAAATGTTCTACTGTAATCTGACTTACGATGCAACCCACATCTATTCCCGGATTGCTAGCATTAACATTGCCTTCAATGATTCTGAGTTGGGAGACTTTCTTGCTCTCCCGGATCTTGATGTGTGGGACAAGCTTGTGGAAGCACGTCAACTTCAATTTGTTGGCGATACTTTCCTTGAAGGATTCAAGGAGGATTTATGTGCTCCTAACGTAAGTCCTCGCAAGCTAAAGGCCAAGCATCTCACCCCCTACTTTTATGAACTTCATCGCATCGTGTTCAATACTATCTTACCAAAAGCTGGTTCAACTGATGAAGTTACCTACTTTGAGATCTCTGCTTTATATCACCTTCATTTTCGTATCCCCTTCAATCTTCCTAGGACAATGATGGACTGGATGATAAATTGTAGGAAGAAACCAAGAGCTTTGGTTTATCCTTTATACCTTCCTATGGTTTTTCGTGCATTCATCATTCCTATTCATAACTGTCCGTTCTTGCCTGCTCCTGCTTTCCTGTCCAAGGCACGACGTACTCAAGCAGTCGTCGTCTCTCCTGAGGCTTCTGAGCATTCTGATGATGCGGAGCCAGACGCCCTTCCACTCGGTCAGGATGCACCTCCTCTACCTGCCACTCTTGACTCCATCCAGACCATGCTCCGGGATCGTTTCGACTTAGAGGACGATCGGTGGGCTCAGATGGACTACCGCACTACCCTGCAGATGAGTGCACTCAGCAACTCGCTGTATGATACTCCATGTCCCATCATCCTACTTTGCCCATTCCCATGCAGCGGGATCCCGATTGTGAGGGCTATCGCATTGATGATCCGTGGGTCATGCGTTACCTGGATCCGGGTGCTGCTTTTGTGGATCCCAGACGTTCAAACTCTCCTGGACCATCTCATGCTCCATGATGGAGATTGGCTACTATCTGCTGCTGCTGTTGCTGATGATGACATTAGTTATTGCTTTTTGATTTCAGTTATTTAGTTTATTATGGATTTCTGTACTTGGATTTATGTAGTTAAACTCTGGTTGTGTGTTTGACATTTGGTTATGACACTTTATGCTTGTACTTCTTTTGATTATTTCTATACTGTTTCTTCTCTGCTTGGTGTGGTTGTATTACTATTAATTGTCTACTGCAGTTTTCTTTTATTATTCATTTATCTGCAGTCTATATTGCTAACTGCCAAAAGGGGAAGAACTATGTATATTCTGCCTGGATATATATGGCTGGATATACTTGTTTGGTATCAGATCCTATCTTTTCGTATTTCTGTGCTTGTTTGTGCTTTTTGGGAGATATTATACAGGTTCCATGCACTATTTACGGGGGAGCTATTGCTTCTAGCTCAGCACCGTTCACTGATTACGGGGGAGCTATTACATTCTAGTTCGGCATCAAGTATGGGGGAGCTATGTTGCTATAATCAACTGTGTCCAGGTATGAATATTGAATATACATATATCATTTTGTCAATTATCAATATGGGGGAGATTGTTGACACAAAGTCACAGTCAACCAAATATTGACTACATTGACTAAATAATATTTGTATTAATTCAATACGACACACGACGTCTGCATAACAGTTCAAGATAGACGACAGCTCAGTCTCCGGCTCTCAGTGTATTTTCGAGTCTGTATTTTATATTTTCATTGAGTCTAGACTTGTGTACTCTGAGTCTTGCTGAGCTCTTGACACTTAGTCTACAGCCTATCCAAAATCCCAAGCTCCACTGAACCAAACACTGCCCAAAAATTCTCTTAGAACCACTCTGTGCTCTGGAGACAGAGTTCGGGCCGAACTCTGCCTCCACACAGAGTTCGGGCCGAACTCTGTCCCCTAGAAATCAGGAACCCTAATTTTAGGGTTAGCTGGTTGCTAGTTGTCCAACGGCCAAATTTTTGAATTTTCCTACCCGAATTCTGGCCGAATTCTGCCTATAAAAACACTATAAATAGGGCATGAATTCTCTCATTCCAATCCATCCAATCTTCTTTTCTCTTCTCTCTTATAAGCTCAAGTAAGCTATACCCTTCCCATCTACTAGCCACAAGCCTCCTAAGTGTCGAGTGCTCAGCATCTCTCAGTTAGGATTCTTGTGCAAGAGTCGAAGAAGTCGTTTGGACAATTCCAAGCAAATCGCCACTGCGATCATCTGTTAGAAGTTGACGTGCTCTTCTGAAGAAAAGGCACGGGTTGTAAACTACTATTTCACAAATAGTGGATTTAATCCTGAGCTAGAGTTCTCAGGCCTGGACTAGTCCTCTACGAGGGAAACCAGGTTAAAATTGCTGTGTTTGCGTATGCTCTTCTGCTCTTCATTTATTTTTCGTACTTTACTCTGATTATTTATTGTTGGTGAAAGAGTTATTTTTAATTGGCTATTTTTCTATATAAACTCTATTCACCCCCCTCTAGAGTTGCCAAACTGTTCTTCACAGTATGCTGGGCCGTGACAATTGGGGTCGGAATGCGGCTATCAAGCTAGACATGAGCAAGGCATATGATAGGGTTAATTGGAGATTCCTCCTCTCTACTCTTCGCAGGCTCGGTTTCAAGGAAACTTGGATTACTATGGTTCTTCACTTAATGAACAATATTTGGTTTTCGACATTGATCAATGGTAGCATGTCCGGCTATTTCCAAGCTTTCAGAGGCCTGCATCAAGGCGATCCTCTCTCACCTATGTTGTTTGTGATTGCGGCAGAGTCATTGAGCAGAAATCTCCAAAGATTGGCTTCAATTCCTGGCTATACTCCATACTACTCACCTAGTGGATGCCCGAGAGTTTCTCATCTCGCTTACGCGGATGACATTCTGATATTCTCAGGGGGGATAGACGCTCTATTCAACTTCTGAGGTCCGTCCTTCAGCGCTATGAGCAAGTGTCTGGATAGCTTGTCAACTCAGCTAAATCGGCGATCTGTGTCACATCGGATTTCCCGGAGGACAGGGCCAATACGTTGAGCTTGCTGACTGGGTATCAGATCAAACACCCTCCTATAACCTATCTGGGGTGTCCTCTTATGACTGGTAGAAGAAACTCGACGATGTTCGAAGAGCTCAAGGACAAAGTTCATGGCAGGCTCGAGGGGTGGCACAACAAGACTTTGTCTCCTAGGGGTAAGCTGATTCTAATCAAATCAGTGTTGTCTTCTATTCCAATATTTTGCCTTGCAGCTAGTAATCCTCCCATGAGTGTCCTTACTCAAATCGAAGCTATGTTTAGCGAATTCTTATGGGGTTCGAAGGATGGTAATCGAAAACATGCCTGGATCAGTTGGAATCAGATTGCTCGTCCTCCTGAAGAAGGGGGCCTCGGGGTCAGGAGGCTTAAGGATGTCTTCGATGCTTTCACTGTAAAGCTTTGGTAGAAATTGAGAACTCAAGATTTGCTCTGGACTCAGTTTATGCGGTTGAAATATTTCCCGCGTTGTCATCCTAATCACGTCCTTGCTCAATCCAATTCCTCACATATTTGGCGTCGTATCCTTGCGGGTAGAGACCTTGATGAGCGGTTCCAATTGATTGAGGAGGTTGGTGATGGATTGCGCTGGCTTCCGGATCATAGTTTTTCAGTATCATCTGCATGGAGGGCAATTCGTCTCACTTTTCCAGTTGATAATAGATTCAAAAACATCTGGAGCTCCTGCATTCCGTCCAAATGGTCGGTTCTACTATGGCGTATCCTCCTAGACTGACTCCCTACCTATGATCATGTGCAAAGGATAGGGTTCCAACTAGCTTCGAGCTGCCACTGCTGTTCAAGCCCTAAGTCTGAGTCTATACAACATATTTTCTTCGAGGGAGATTTGGCTAAGCACGCATGGAGCACTTCCCAATCTCTTCTCAGGATCCGTGGTCGGGTTTCCAGCTTGGAAGAATATTTTCCTCTTTGGTGGAGGAGGAATAATTTACATTTTAAGCAAATCACAGTCGGGGCGATCTGTTGGGTGTTATGAAAAAACCGTAACAAATAGAGATATGAGCAGTACAGATTCAATGGGACACAAGTCTGTCATGAGATCCAGAGACAAATTGCTAAAGCTACTATAGCCTGCTCGCACGGGAAGAAGAAGACCTAAGTTTTTTTTGTACAAGGATGGATAGGACTCTTTGTAATTTTGGCCCTCTTTCTCAATAAATTTTTTCTTTCCCTGAAAAAAAAACAAAAAAAAAACAATATATATATATATATATATATATATATATATATATATATATATATATATATATATATATATATATAGAGAAGAGGATTTAGTGAGGGAGAATAGAAGGGAAAATAGAGGAGAGAAGGAGGAGGGAAGGAAGAGCAAAGCAGCAGCAGTAGGGGGGCTAGGGGCTGCTGCCCCCCCACTGGAAACAACAGCAGCTGCAGGAGCAATGCAGCAGCAGCAGCAGTTAGAGCAGCAGTAGCAACCCCCATAGCCCCCCATTTGACACCATATAACCCCCTATATATACATATATATACCTATATACATATATATACTCTATATATACACCCATATAACCCACTAAATTAACCCCCAAACTAGTCCTAGGTGAGTGTGTGAGAGTGAGTTTTGTGAGAGTGAGTGAGTGGTTGTGTGAGGGCAAGTGAAGGGGGATATTGAGATACGAGTGTCGGAACGTATCGAAATTGAAAAAAGGACTTAGCTAATGTGAAATAGAGTCTGTGGGTAGGCTCCTAAGTTAGAATCGGGATTGCGTTTGAAGTGGGGAGAAGGGTATCTCACGATACCATTGAGTATCCTACGATACTCAAGATAACGGGTAATTGAATAACATGGACCATAAGATGGACTGGATGTCCACTTTACCTAGGAAACTTGTTGGTAATGTTAGTATAGGCTAGTATCCTACTACCCTAGGAAGCCGGGAGTGAAACTCCCAAGGGGAAGCCACTTGGCTTTAGTGTTAGAGTGGTTAAGGGTATATGTATATAAAGGGTAAACGGGTAAATTCAAGATACGGGATACGGGTAGTCGGTTTGATTTGAAACTTAGATGCCTTGATAGGTACACCCTACAAATGTCATATTTGAACCAATTTCGGCTCCGTTGACCCATAGTTGACTTTTTACCCAAAAGTCAACAATGAGTTAACCTTTTGTCTAAAATGGACCAAATCCAAACTAGAGTTGACCAGTTGACCAAAAGTCAACTGTTGGTCAACACTTGACCAGTTTGACCTAGTGTTGACCTAGAGTTGACCAGAGTTGACCAGGGTTGACTAAAAGTCAACTTTTGACCCCATTTGACTTGCTTTGACTTGTTTTGACTTGCTATGACTAGTATGACCTAGAGTTGACTTAGTTTGACTTAGATTGACTTGACATGACTTAGTTTGACTTAGATTGACTTGACAGGACTTAGTGTGACTTAGTGTGACCTAGTTTGACCTAGATTTCATATCATTCATTAGAAATTATTTATAACTTTGTTAAACCTAAATTAACATGCAATATCTCATCTTTAGGTCTCTGATTACCACTCTGAGCATTGATATACCCTACAGCTCAGGACAGCAGGCGAGTACATTCACTGATAGTTTTCATTGTCTTGATATCTGCTATATCCGATTCAGTTGTAGTATCTTACTTGATTTCCAGTCACGATAGTTTACGGACTAGTATATGTTGGATCATGACATGAGATGCTGTTCCTAGATTTTTCTCGGTATATTGGTACATTCCTGTCTTGTTCCTTGTACTTCTATAGACACCGATTTCTAAGGGGACTTGCTACCCTCTTATGGAATCACGTGCCATGACGTGTCATGTCCAGATCCATTGTACTATTCGAGGATGGAGAATTATTAGGGGCTATGTGATCAAAGCCACCCTGTCACTATATTCTTGTGCTCGCGCCACTCTCTCCTCACGTAGGGTGTAGCGAGATCCTTTTTTCCTTGTGCTTGCTATCCAGGTTGGCCGACATGACCCTTTCCAGATTTTCTTGTGATTGTCGGTCCAAGTGGATAGCCTGTTCTGTAACATTTCCTAAGCCGATCACATAACGCTCTAATAATTCAAGGCACATTTTATATTTACTTTATCTTATCTTATATCCTGCTCTGTTCTACATTCAGTACTTTGTCACCATGCTATGATATTCTGTTACTCACATATTCTACATGCCTTTATGTTGTACCTTGATTGGAGACTAAGTTCTGCTCGGGAGAAGGGTTACAACCCCGGTCCTTGTTTGGTTTAAGGGTTGTAACTCAGCTTTCGAACGGTTCCCAAGTCTTCCTATATCTTTGTCTTGTATTTCATTATACTGTCTCTTATAGAATTTGTCAATTCATATGAAACTGCTGTTAGTGCTTGTACTTGCTCATTTTTATGACAGGATATCGCTGGTATATTACAGATGATTCTGAGACAGACTGCTCGACCTATTATGGGTTCGAGTTAGATGGAGTAGTCCAGGACCGTGGCCTGATAGTAGAGCCACTAGACTTTGCACTCCCAGAGTAGTGTAGCTTAGTTGAGTTTGCCTGGACTGCGATCCAGCTAGTACCATCAGACTGTAGCTTTCTATATTATATTTTGTGACCCTGTGATGTTGTGTATTGTAGGAGCGTAAAAAGTACTTCAAAGACCAAGTCAAAGAAGTTGAGAACTTTACGCAATTCAAACTGAGTCAAACTCAGACTCTATGCGAGCTACTCTCTACGCAAGCTATTCTCTACGCGAGAAGCTTTTACGCGAGAGTTATCCTCCACTTTTACGCGTGGACGACAGACTGTCAGGTCGCATTTAATACGAGTGATTTGATCTGACAGAATAATTTTCTGACAGCAGTACACAGAAGCCGAGGAGATCTTTTTACCAAACCCAACGCTTGTCGTTTAGTGTGCAGATGGGCTACTTTACGTTCAATAAGCTGCTTCTTTTATGCACGATAGCTATTTTGAGCTTTTACGCTCAAGGCTATTGTGTGCGTAAAGTTTATTTGAGCTAATTTTTATGCTCAAGGCTATTTTTAGCCACTTTACGCAGGAAGTTTATTTTAGGCTATTTTACGCCAGTTTGCTACTTTACGCAGGAAGTATATTTTGGGTCATTTTTACGTCCGAGCTTTCCTGGCTACATAAAAATGTGGTTTGCTTACGTGGCTTTCATGCCACACTTATCGAGGAACGTGTGTACGTGCTCTCTCTATTTTGTTGAAGTAGTGGGACACGTGTCACCATGCGTAGAGATCAAAACGCTACATGGGATACGTGTCAACGTGTGTAGAGGATGATTTACATCGTGGGTGACAGTTACTCGCGTAGAGACCCGATTTTGTTGCTTTTTATGCACAAAGGGTCAAGTCTATAAATAGACTTATTTTTACATAGACAACATCGAGAGATCAATAGAGATACAGGAGAGGAGATTCTGAGAAAACTCATACTTTCAGAGTGATATTTCCAGAAGCATTTCTTCAACTTTTTCTCAAGAACAGGACGAAGCAAAGCAAGAAAGCATTCGACTGTGACGTCAGTGTCGTTACTCGATACCTTTCCGGTGACTTAGTTCTTCCGATTGTTCGTCTTCTTCAAGCAGTTTTCTTCATCATCATCGTATGGTCCAAGGAACAAAGTGATCGCTCTCAGATCAGACTTCCATAGCAATACTTCCCAGAACAATTTGTACTTTTGTACTTTTTCTCGTTTTCTTTCAAAAGCCAATTTTTAGGCATTTTGTTAAGTGAAACAAAATGGCGACTCTGCTGGGCACGACCTTCTCCTCTGACGAGAAGGCAATTGCTCAATATGATGAAGTGTCGGTCGGATCGACAAAGAAGACTCTAGTTGTGCACTTTGACCAGACAGCCTACGAAGCAATGATCCGAACTGGGGGTAGTACTCGCTGCTCCAATGTTCAGAAATCGCGAAAAGCGCAAAAAGTTTGGATTTCTAAGTCCAAACCATCCTCGGATCTCCCTGTTGTCTCTGAAGGCAAAGGAATCCTTCCTACTCCTGTTGTGAAGACTCCCGTCGGTGACGAGGCAGTCTCTACTTCAGTTTTACGCTCTGTGCATAAAAATCAAGTTTTACGCGTTGTGCGTAAAAATTAAGTTTTACGCTCCACGCGTAAAAACCAGTCTTCCGTCTGTGACGTGGTAGACGCCCAAGCTTTACGCTCTACGCGTAAAAACCAGTCTCTCGTCTGTGACGTGGTAGACACACAAGTTTTATGCTTTGCGCGTAAAAATAAGTCTCTCGTCTGTGGCGTGGTAGACACCCAAGCTTTACGCTTCATGCGTAAAGGAAAATCTCCCGTCTGTGACGTGGCAGATACTCATGTTTTATGCTCTACGTGTAAAGGTAAATCTCTTGTCAGTGACAGACTCGATAAAATTCATAATGATACCTCTGCATCTAAAATGAATTTACCTACATGCATACAGCATAAAAACATGAATTCTATTGTTGGTAAAACTTCGGTTTTCCACCAACAGCCTTCTTACACTGCTTTACGCAAGGTACCAAACCTTCAAATTACGCGTAATGCTGATGGAGTCCTTTGTGCACAAAAATCTCAGGATTTACGCACGCAACTCCAGGCGCATAAAAACTCTCAGTTTGGTTCTGCTAATGCAGCCAGTAATCTTCTTTATACACAAGGGACTAAACGATTCTCTGTCCCAAATATAATAAAGAAGACTACTTCTGCCACTCCTTCTGATTTACGCGAGCTGCTTGTACAAAAGCGTAAAGACAGAAAATCTCCTGTGACACTCCCCAAAGAAAATCACCATTGTGAGTGTCACCAAATTGTAATCAAGTGTTACTGTTCGGCTTCTAAATGGTCAGTTTTTGATCTGTTAGGCTGTAATGTCTCAGCAATCAATTGAAGACCAAGAACAAGAGCTGTCATATGCATCAGTCAATATGGCATCTCATTCCAACATGGGACGACGTCCAAGACACAACTCGTCCTAGACTCCTGGTCAACAACAGTTCAATCGACTTCTTGATTGTTTTGAAGGAGTATATCAGAATACTCGATCAAGAAGTCAAAGACAGTTGCAGACTTCTGATTCAGAAGCAGGGGGTACCCAGTCTTTGGAGTCGGAAACTGATAGTGTTGATTCATACTTCTACACCAATCCCTCTGTATCTTCAAGGGAGGTTGAATCATATGCTATCGGAGATGAACCAGAGACGTTATCTGCTAATACAGAACAACGCCTCTCTGCCGTTGAGCAATCACTGAAGGACATGCTCACCATGATGCAAAGCATGCATCAAATAATAATGACTCAGCAAACTGCTCAGCCGGCAGTAGTAACACCGGTGCAGGTGGCAGCACAAACTCAAGATAGTCAAGGGGTTGATATACCTTTGAATAATCAAGAGCCTGCTGTCAATCAAAATTCTGCATCTCCAGATCCTATCATTCCAGAAGATGTACCACCTACGGTGGGGGTCACGGTACATCGAACAACTATTCAATCGAATGTGCTTCCTCAAACCAGTGAAACTATTCAAGCAGTGCGTGAGCTAAAAGCACAGTTTGAAGTTCTGAAGCACAAGGATCAGCTCCAGAGGTTAGGGATTAAGCAACCTTATCCTCCTTATTGGAACGATGTGCCCTTTCCTCCAAAGTTCAAGCCACAATCCATGGTGTTATTTGATGGAAAGGCATGTCCTAGTCAATATATCAATTACTTTGATATTATGACTGTACATTTGCAGAAAAATGATGCTCTTCTTACCGGAGTTTTCATCGGGTGTTTGACGGGTTCAGCTTACGACTGGTATCGTAGTCTACCCGACAATTGCATTTCGTCTTTTGACGAATTTAAAGTAATATTTCTCTCCCGTTTCTATGAGGGAGGAATGGACATGAATATGTCCTCCCTAATAGAAATTAAGCAAAAAGAGAAAGAAGATACCCGGACATTCATTGAACGCTTCCGACAGGCAACTTTGAAAATGCCTCCAGGTATGCCAGATTCAGCATTGATTGATACATGCAAGATGAATCTGCGACCATCCATTGCTGTCTTTACGGGCTCTCAATTCACAGATTGGGCCTCGTTCATCATAGCAGCAGTTTCAGCCGAGACTAATGGTAGGTTGGCTCGTGAACACGGGATGATCTTCGCTTCAGAAGACAAAGGGAAGAAAAACTCTTCAAGTAATAATTCCGCCAATCGTAATGGGAAAGGGAAGGAAACCTTAGTGGTTAATCTTTCAAAACACAAAACGACGTCGAATAATCAGGAGTCTTCCAAGCCAAAAGAAGAATACTCTTTCGATGACAGTGATATCCCAGAGATATTCCAATGTCGGGTAAAGAGTGGCAAACTCCAGATTCCAGAGCCGAAAAGATCTAATGAGGTGAATCTGACTGACAATCCCAAGTAATGTATCTATCACAGATACATAAATCATCCTACCAAGGCTTGCTATGTCTTGAAGAAAAAAATCCTGGAGATGATAAAGGCCAATGCCGTCGCTTTAACTAACGATGAGCATACGGTCACAACCAATATGATTTCTCTTCAATTTGGAGGTTTTCTTCCACAGCAAGTCCCAGATGGAATTGTCCCAATTCCAAAGGCGACGATGAAGATTGTGAATATCCCGTCTGCCAGAGTGCAAAATGAAGGACTTTTGCCTCTTACACTAAAAAATGGTGAAATCATGTGGGTACACCCTGATATAGTACCTGAAATGGAGAATG
Organism: Iris pallida; assembly: GCA_029216955.1. Lineage (NCBI taxonomy): Eukaryota > Viridiplantae > Streptophyta > Magnoliopsida > Asparagales > Iridaceae > Iris > Iris pallida. Next base: position 9,791,149 of record JANAVB010033817.1, on the reverse strand, counting down.
AAGGTAAAACCTCAAAATCCAAGAAATGTAAAAAGGTCAAAACCTGTAACATGATTTCTCATGTTTTAACCCCAGACCATGATGATTTGGATCATTTATGGGGTAGCATTCCTTTGGAGGATAGATTGAGGGGTTTGAATATATGTCCTCCAAGTCTGGCTCCTCCTACCAAACTCAAGCTTAATCATCAGCAATGGTTAGCCATGAATAGTGCCCTCTAAACAGGGCACAACAAGTCTTTGGTGCTTATGAGAAAGCTCCTACAGTAATTTTCCTTCTATCCCGAGTATTCCTCTTGTCCCGAACACTCCTTCTCCTGGGGTTACAGAGGTTTCTGTCTCTTCTTCCTCTGTTAAACCATCTATTGAAAGTCCGTTACCCACTCATTTGTATAGTCAGCAATCAGTCCATCTCATGAAAAAGATAGGCTATGACTTTCAAAAGGCGGAAGGCTTGAATTATGATAAAAGAATGCGACTTCCTTTACGACTTTAAAGTCAAAAATCTACTGTTGGATTGGGTTTTGAGGTTCCTCATAAAAATCCTCGCAAGAAGAAGACTAAGGAAAAGAAGACTAAATCCTGCAATATGGTACTTCATTCTCCGGAGTCTGAAGAAGAAACCTTTGCTGGTACGAGATCTGGTAAAGAGTACCACAAAGATTATGAAGGGACTTCACAAGAAGCATAGGGCGTGACTGAAACACTTCCAGCTCAACCATCTCCTGCTCCGGCTGAAGTAAGGCCTCCTAAACCATCTGTGGTTGAGAAGGAGAAACAAAAAGCAGAACGGTTTGACGTCCCATTGAAATCTGCTTCAAATCAAGGGGTGGTGATAAAACCCTACAAATTTGACATTCTAGCCCAGTTAGCTAATACTCCGGCTAGACTTTCGATCTTTGAGCTGCTTCGCCTTTCTAAAGAATGTCGTAAAATTTTGAGTGAAGCTTTGCTACAAGCTGATTCATGCTTAGCTCAACTCAAGAGTCCGAACAATATACCAGTGTCGTGTCCACAATGTCATAGTGTGATGGAAGCAATTCCCAACATCACCTTCACACAAGAAGATATGCTGTTGAAGCATAACAAGCACGACAGACCTTTGTACTATACAGGGTATATTGAATCAACTGAAATTGACAGGATTTACATTGATCCTAGGTCTTCTATTAGCATTATTCTTCAAAGTATGCTGTGACCTTTGAGGATTCCTACTAGTAATTTGACTTACACTAGTACAACAATAGTTGGTTTCAACTCTAGAAAGAGTAAACCACTGGAGAAGATTCGTCTGAAGATTCAAATTGGTGATCTTCGAACTATGGCGATATTTTTTTTATCAACTCAGATGTTGTAGAAGCATGGAAAATATCAAAATGATGCTCCATGCGGCTCGGAACAGGAAAACTCCATGCGGCTCATACAGGGACAGTCCCATGCGGTTCGAAGAGACTCTCAGTCTCATGCGGCTCGGAGCAGAAGAATCCATGCGGCTTACATAGGGACAGTCCCATGTGGCTCAAAGAGTCTTCCAGCCTCATACGGCTCAGAAGTATATACGGCTTACAAACGACCAACAGAGAGATGCGGCTCGATCAACACCACGTGTCCCCGTGGGATCCCTTCACACAGCTGGCCATCAAGTAATGGCCTTATTTAATGCTCTGATTTGACAGCTGACGGCTTTGGCATAAAGTGCCATGTTGGTCCTGTCATAATGACAGGCTCTTCGGGAACAGGAGAAAATCTCTGACACGATCCAAGATTGCCACGTGGCTATTCCCATGCGGCTCAATTGAAGAACAGCTTCATGCGGCTGGCAGGAATCATCTTTCTGCGGCTCACCAAGAAGCCATCCCATGCGGCTCGCAAGTACTATACCTATGCGGCTCACCAAAAAGCCATCCCATGCGGCTCACAAGTACTATACCTATGCGGCTCACTGAGACGCTGTCTCATGCGGTTTATGGATATCATGCGGCTCTGGCAGGGTCCACCATTAAGACACGTGGCAGAGATTCAATTGCCCCCATGACTTGACAGCTGGTAGCAGGGTGATTATAGGACACGTGGTTTTAAATCAATCTGAGATTTACCAGATCCCAATAACCATATTTAACGTTATCCTCACAATTAATGAGATCAGGGTATATCACTCGTGATCAAGCCAATGGGACACGTGGTGAGAGATCCGAGCGTGACACAACCAATCATGAAGATTTAAAGCAATCAGCATTAATCATTCACAGGATTCAATACTATCCACATTTATGGCCCAGATCCTTCACGCCTAAGACTAATGGTCCAGATTGATTAAACATCAGGCCGCCGCCACTTTGAGAATGGGTAATTATCCAAACCCTAATGACGCCCTCACTCCTATAAATAAGCAAGGTGCCATTCCCTTGCGAGATATACAGAGAGACTCCCCCAATAATCAGAGAGAAAATACGCAGAGAGAGAGAAGCCAGAAGAGTAATAGAGAGAGAGAGCAAGAAGAGCATTTCTTCATCAACGCCAACCATCTCTTCACAAGAGCCAAGGCTACATACCGATCGTCCAAGGAGTAAGGCAGGGCTGCCGTCGCCTTCCCGAGCCTCTATCGTCACGCCCCAGAATCTAAAATAAACAATTGTACTTAGACTGCTGTACCTAGGTTTTCGTCCCTAGGCTTTCTTTGTACAAGCGATTTTGTAATGTGAAGTAAAAGTCCGGTCCTCCGATAATTGTTCTGTTCTTTTATATTTCATGGCAAACACGATGGCGACTCTGCTGGGGACAAACTTCTCCACGGCTGAGGAGTTGGTGACGCAGTCGGATGCAGCCAAACTTGGCTCCACGCAACAAAAGATGGTCGTCCGCTTCGACCAACAGGCGTTTGAAGAGATGATCTCCGAAGGAAGCGCTGGCCCGGTCCAGAAGCGCACCCGTACGACGAAGGCTCGCAAAGAGTGGAGGCCAAAATCATTTGCTCCTCCCCAAGTCCTCGACGGGATACCCTCTGTTGCTCAAGACGGCGAGAAGGACTCTTCTGCGGCCCCACTTCAGACCGTAGACAGCTCTGCTGTCCCCAAGTCCGGCAGAAGAAAATACTATGATGCTGGACTTGCAGGGGCAGAGAGAAACTCTATGCGATCCAAGCCGCATAAGGGTATTAGCCGCAGAGAGAAAACTCATGCGGCTGCATCCGCCAGCTGCATAAAGAAAACTCATGCGGCCACATCTGTCAGCCGCATAGTTTATACGGCTACAGTTGCCAACCGTATGGATGAGACTCATGCGGTCACTGAAGTCAATTGCTTGCAGAAAATCCATGCGGCCACAGTTGCCAACCGCATACAGCCAGCCTGCACGGTCGTGACTTCCAGTCGCACAAGAACAACTCATCCGACAGCAGAAGATAACCGCATGCAGACAGCCTGCACGGTTTCCAATACTAGCCGCATAGCGTCCGTTCTATGCTCTTCTCGATCAGTCTTCGACCGTCTCTCATACGGTCCTGACCCTGATGGTTCTCTGGATGATAAGCCAGACTCTGTGGTATTCAACTCAGACTCTTCCTATTACGCACCCGCAAGTGCTAAAACGAAGAAGTCTAGGGCAGCACGGGCTCATCAAGACCAGTCAGCTGCCCCAACCTCTGACTGTCGGGGCGTCCCGTTGACTATCAGGCGGGCCTCTGATGGAAAGTTGTATAGAACCGCTCGAGTCCAGCCCCCGGCGGCAAAAGGACAAAGTGGTTCCTCTGACCTGCGTGAGGCGATCCTCCACAAGCGCAAGGAAAGAGAAGGGGTTTCGGTGTGCAAAGAGTCCTCACTTGGACGTCACTGCACCCAAATTATCGTCAACTACTGTTGCAACAACGTGGCAGCGACGAAAGACCGGCCGTCAGTCTTCCAAAGACTACAGCATCCGAGCTCAGAGGACGAGGCACCTCCTGTTGTCTCCTGTAATTCCACTCAGAAAGTTCCCGCCGAGGGGAGAGGAAAGAAGACAAGCATCTCCAGCCACAAGATATCATCCACTACAGCTAAGAAACTGTCGTCTAAAAGGTTGTCCTCCACTGGAATATTCCAACACACCCGTTCAAAGACAAAATCTGCTGCAATGGGAAATTCATCATCCACATCGCTGGGGGTCGTGGAAACTGGAGGTAGCGCTCCTCCGAACATCCACAATAATCCGATGTTTCTAGGAGACGAGCCCGAGGAAACAACTCTCCCATCAGGTATAACAGACGCCGATGTCCCCGAGGACATCCATGACTCTCAAGATGAAGCAAGCTCTGAGGCTGGGGGTACTGTTCCCTCCGAGTCCGAACCAGAAAAGAATATTCCCACATATCCCGATGACTTCTCGGTATATGGGTATGACTCGGAGGATACATCCTCCACCGTCCCTTCCGTTTTTCATCATACAAGGACGGTGTTCATGACAGACAGCAATCAAAGTGGTTCCAGTGATCGCCAGCGCATCGACAATCTCGAAGCCATATTACTTGCTTTGGTCAAGTCTGTAGACGAGATTAAAGCAGCCCTTCCAACTCTGCAAGGAGGGACGCCTGGCCAAACAAGCACGGGTCCCGCGGTCAATGCGGACTCGAATTCGGTGGCACCGAACCCGGGCAACAATCCTCCCGAAATAACAGCCCCTACCACGACAGATGAGGCCCGAGAAGTAAGAAGAGAGGTTCAGGAGCTCCGAGCCATGTTCCATGCCCGAGAAAACGCTCAAGACCTCAGAATTCGGCAACCATACCCTGCTGAATGGAGGGATGTTCCATTCCCACCAAGATATAAGCCGTTCAATATCAACCCGTACGATGGCAATACCTCAGCAAGTCGGTACATCACTTACTTCAAGGTCACCACCGACCATCTGCCCCATGATGATGCTATCCTCACGCGATTATTCATTGGGGCATTGGAAGGAGTCGCCTTCGACTGGTATCGCAATCTGCCAGACAACTGCATCCACTCCTTCGTCGGCTTCAAGCGCATGTTCTTGGAGAGATTCTACGAAGTAGGGCAGGATGTTACCATGTCCACCCTCATAGACGTCGTCCAAGGGGAGAATAAGCTGACAAGGAACTACATTGAGCGGTTCTGCCAAACCGCCATGAAGCTGCCCTCCGGAAATCCAGATTCCTCTTTAATTGAAATTTGCCAAAAGAGACTGCTTCCAACGATCAGTCTCTGGATGGGCGAAAGTCAATTCAAAGATTGGAAGATGTTCATCATCAGCGCCACAAGCGCCGAAGAACGACTGAAGAAGGCTCGTCAACTGGGATTGTACATCTCGGAAGGAGAAAACAAGGGCAAGCGTCCCAACAACGATAATGGGGTAGCCCCTCCAACAATCAGGACAGCAAGGAAAAGCAGGCTATGGTGGCCGATACCGCACAAAAACCTGAGCCGAAGCCAGCAGACAAACAATGGCCGCAAATCACTTACTCCTTCGAAGACGGTCACGTCAAGCCCATCTTGGACATGCTCATACAAGGGGACAGGATTCAGCTTCCTCCACCAAGACGGGAACCGCGACCGACAGAGATGGAGAATCCAAAGTCCTGCCATTATCATCGCTATGTCCATCACGCTACACACGATTGCTACCAGCTGAAACGGTACATCCAAAACCTCATCGACTCAAACGCTCTGGCCATCGATTTCGAAGAGGTAACCGTGGCGGCCAATATGGTGTCCGTACAATTCGGCAACTTCTCTCCGACGGAGACTCAAGACGGGGTGGTCCCCGTCCCTCTAGCGACAATAGAGATTACCAATCTTCCACCTCCCCGAGATCAGGCTGTCGGTCTAGTACCCCTCACCACATCACGAGGGGAGGTCATGTGGATCCATCCAGACTTGGTGTCAGAAGTGACTCGACCCACACCATCTTCCACCGACAAGAAGAAAGGTGGAAAAGTTAGGACCTGCCACACAATCTCGGCAGACAATGAGGAAGCTACAGCCGTCGTCACGCGGTCCGGATCGCAATCCCAACCTGTGGTTGATAATCTAGCGGAAAATCATCAACCCACTACAACTGATGCTCCGGGACCGGCTCAGCCTTCGACGACCGACAAGCCTAGGCCGAGGGAGACTCGCTTCGACAAATCCCTCCGAAAAGAGGCAGCCCAAGGGCTAGAGAGGCCCTACAACTTTGACATCTTAGCACAATTGGCCAACACACCGGCCAAGTTGTCACTGTACGAACTCCTAAGGCTCTCCAAGGACGTTCGTATTGCATTAAACGAAGCACTCCAAAATGCCGATGTCTATCTGGCTCAATCCAACCTCACCGGGGAGGACTCACCCGTAGATCTCCAAGACAGTGCCTGCACGGGAGCAATGCCCAACATCGTCTTCACTTCGCAGGACATGCTCATCAAAACCAACCTACACGATCGCCCGCTATACTACACGGGATACATCGGCGACGTAAAGGTGGATCGGATGCACATAGATCCTGGCTCTTCCATAACATCATCCCGAAGGGTCTGCTACATCATCTCCGCATCCCAATGCATCGTCTGATGCCTATAAGCACCGCCATCAGCGGTTTCAATTCGGGCAGAAGCTACCCTATTGGAAAGATTCGTCTGAAGTGTCAAATTGGCGACCTCCAATCCGAAGTTACCTGCTGCGTCATAGATGCAGATACTTCTTACAACATCCTCTTGTGGCGCCCATGGATACACGATTACATGATCGTGCCTTTCACGCTATACCAGTACTTCAAATATGTCGACAAACACGGCTTCATGAAGACGGAATTTGCTGACATCGATCCCTTCAAAGGGGTCGAATCTTACTACTCAGACTCCTGCCTGTACAAAAAGTCGAAGAGGCACCTTGATGAAGGAAATGAACAAGCTAGTACCGAGACAGCCACAGGATCAGAAGAGCCTCTGACGATCCACCTCCAAGCTCGCAAACCGGGAACGTCCGTACCCCTTACTGCCACTCTGCGAAAGGATGCGATCAGCCTTTCGGCGCAGGAAGAGCAGATGATAATCCGTCTGCCAAGGTCCGGCCAAGTGCCGAGACCCACAACGGGGCCACTAACAATCAGACTGCCGAGAGTCAGTCAACCCCAAACGGAGAAGCTCAATCCCTCCGATAGGCCACTGACGATACGCCTTCCCAAGAAGGGTCGTCACCCCGATGCAAGGTCTGACATTTCTAGCGAACCAGCCACTCCTCGCTCCACGTCAAGTGCCAAACTGGGGGTCGCTAGTCTGCCAACAACTCCACGCTTTACTCCATCAACTGAACCACTGACAATCAAGCTTCCCAAGACGTCCTCTCAGTCTTTATTCACACAGGGGATAGCCGAAGAGGAATCAGAGTTAGCCAAGTATGTGGCTGCCCACACTGATGTTCCCTCCGCTGATGATGTAATCCCCCTAGAAAAGATACCTTACTTCATCAATAAAGGATTATCTTTGAACTACACCGAGCTCAATAAGCTATGTACAATGTATGCTATGGAACACGGTATAGCCACTCACCTACACACACAAGTGACAAATGTGTACACCGCGATCCAGCTTACTCCAGTAGAAGACGCTTACCGAATAATCGAGGGAGGGGATCATCCGATCATCTTCAGCCGGACGAACAACCCGCATCCCTTCACCATAGAGGAAGCCGACCTCGGGTCAGATGCCGGAAGACTGCCTCTGTATCTTTATATCCCCTAATCCAAATATCTCATGCAGAAACAGGGGTATGATCTGGAGACGACGCCAGGTTTGAACTACGGCACTGGGCGACGATTACCTTTGAAGCTGCTAGTCCCGGCGGGCAAATCACGGGACTACTATAACAAAACTCGATACGGGTTAGGGTATGTAACGCCTACCACGACCCCTGAGATTTCAGATGAAGAATGCGACTGGCAGTCACATTCAACCGGGTTACCAACTTCTGACTAGGATACCAGCATCGGAGATGTATTCAGACAAGTCATGACAGTCAACATGGCATTCGCCGACGCTTACTAGGAAGAGCCGTGGGCCCAGCAATTGGATGCACAATGGGAAAAAATGGTTCGAACTGAGAGAACCTCCTACTGAAGATGAAGTCATACAGGTTGACCTCGGCAGCGAATCTTCTCCAAAACCAATTTTTGTCAGTAAAAGCCTAGTAGACGAAGAACGGGAGTCGCTGCTAGAACTTGTCAGAGAATACATTGATGTGTTCGCCTGGAGCTATGAAGACATGCCAGGGTTAAATCCCGACGTTGCTCTTCATAAACTCAACATTCGACCGGATGCAAAGCCAGTCAAACAACAACAGCGACGCTTCCTCCCGGGCATCATGGACGCGATCGAAGCCGAAGTCAACAAACTGATAGCCAGCAGTTTCATTCATGAGGAACAACATCCCGATTGGGTCGCCAATATAGTACCCGTCCTCAAGAAGAATGGGAAGATTCGAATCTGCATCGACTTCCGCAATCTGAAAGAGGCGTGCCCCAAAGATGAATTCCCCCTTCCTATTACAGTCATCATAATCGACAATACCTGCGGCTTCGAACGTATGTCATTTATGGATGGCTTCTTGGGGTACAACCAAATCAAAATGTCTCCTGATGACGAAAAGCATACATTATTTCGAACACCAATTGGCACGTACTGCTACACAGTCATGTCTTTCGGTTTAAAGAATACTGGCGCCACATATCAAAGAGCCATGAGCATCATCTTCAGAGACCACTTATGCAAGTCAGTGGAGTGCTATGTTGACGATATAGCTGTTAAGAGTCGCTGCAAGGAAGACCATCTGCAGGATCTAAAGATGGTATTCGACCTAATGCGAGCGCACAATTTGAAAATGAACCCTACGAAGTCCTTTCTGGGCGTATCCAACGGGAAGTTCTTGGGCTTCATCATCACGGCACGAGGTATCCATGTAGACCTTGAGAAGACGAAAGCAATCATGGAGATGGGTCCCCCGAGAAATCTTCGCGAACTCAGAGGCCTCCAAGGGAGGCTAGCTTACATCAGGAGATTCATTTCTAACCTCTCCGGGCGATGCCGATCGTTCACGCACCTCATGAAGAAAGGAGTCTCATTCGTATGGGACGAGGAATGTCAGCGTGCTTTCGACAGCATCAAAGAATATTTGTCAAACCCTCCAGTCTTGGTGGCCCCGGTTCCTGGAAAACCATTCCTGCTCTATGTACGAGCAATAAAACACTCCCTCGGGGCTCTGCTGGCTCAAAACAACGGCACAGGCCATGAGCAAGCCATATATTACCTCAGCTGAATGATGATTGGGCCAGAGCACCGATACACCGCTGTGGAGAAGGAATGCCTCGCCCTGGTGTTCGTCATTCAGAAAATGCGACACTATGTCACCGGACAAACGATACATGTGATCTCACGAGTCAACCCTCTCAGGGTCCTTATGACTAAACCAGGGGCACTCAGCTCTCGCCTTGCTACATGGGCAATATTGCTATCCCCTTATCATATAATCTTCGTCCCACAAAAGGCAGTCAAAGGTCAAGCCCTGGCAGACTTCTTAGCAGCCCACCCAGGCTCGGAGTCCTCCAGAATATATGAAGAGATCCCAGATGAGGTCGTCGACTCGCATGCAACCTCTCACGAGGCTATATAGAGAATGTTCTTCGACGGTGCTTCGAGGACCGGACCTAAAGGCAATATAGTCGTCGGAGTCGGGGTGGTGCTGATCTCCCCTTCCGGATTGGTGATTAACCGTGCTTATTCCCTCACAGAGCCCTGTTCTAACAATGTGGCCGAGTACAACGCTCTGGTCATTGGCCTCCAACTCGCAAGAGAGCTGGGGGTAGAATACCTTGAAGCATACGGCGATTCCCAACTAATCGTCAATCAGATCCGGGGCTTATACGAGGTCCGCCACGAAGACATGATCCCTTATCACCAAATAGCGATTAACATCATCTCGTCATTCGAGGGGTTCTTCATCGAACATGTCCCCAGACTCCGAAATATCAAAGCTGATGCCTTAGCTAGTCTTGCCGCTTCCCTAGCAGTTCCGAACTATGATCGCCAATCAGTGGATGTGATAGGCCACGAACTGGTCTGTCCCAAGAACAATGTGCAATTTGTGGCGAGTTATTCTGCCCAGACGATCGATGATGCCCCAGATTGGAGGCAACCATTCATCGACTTCGTCATCTACGATATCCTGCACGAGAACCCAAAGGAAGCCACTTCCATCAGACGACGTTCTCTCAGATTCTTCTACGATATAGAGACAAAAATGCTGTATCGCCGCTCCTACGACGGATTACTGCTTCGATGTCTGTCAAACGCAGAAGCCAAAGAAGCCGTACGAGAAGCTCATGATGGCATCTGTAGGGCCCACCAGCTCGGTCCTAAATTGTAAGACCGCCTTCGACGAATGGGCAACTATTGGCCCACGATGGTGGCAGATGCGATAGATTATGCTAGAAAATGCAAAGCCTGCCAAGTCCACGCGAACTTCATTCACCAACCATCCGAGTTTCTACATCGGACAGTGGCATCCTGGCCATTCAAAGCATGGGGAATGGATATCATTGGTCCAATCACCCCAGCTTCCTCCCGAGGACATCGCTTCATACTTGTGATCACTGATTACTTCTCCAAATGGGCGGAAGCTGTCCCACTTGCAGAAGTTAAGACTTCAAATGTGATCAGCTTCCTTAAGCATCACGTCATCTACCGCTTTGGACTGCCCCGAAGGATCATCCATGATAATGGTCCGCCGTTTGTAAGCCACGCATTCTATCGGTTTTACGATAAGCACCGTATTCAGAATGTCGCTTCGACACCGTACAATCCGGCAGCGAACGGGTTAGCAGAGGCATTCAATAAAACAATCATCAAACTCCTCAAGAAGTTTGTCTCCTCCAACAAACGCGACTGGAACGAGAAGCTCGGCGAATGCTTATGGGCTTATCGCACCACAGTTCGAACGGCCACCGGGAATACACCATTCTCCCTGGTGTACGGGAGTGAGGCAGTCCTCCCATTGGAGACTCAGATCCCCTCACTACGCGTCGCCCTCACACATTAATTGACGACAGACGAAAACTACCATCGCCGTCTACAGGAATTGGAGGCACTAGATAAAAAGCGCCTCTTGGCTCAGCAACGAATTGAGCTATACCAAGCACGCATCTCCGGAGCCTTCAACAAGAAGGTCAAAATCAGAACATTCCAGGTGGGCGAACTCGTTCTGGCAGTCCGGAGGCCGATGGTCATCACTCACAAGATCGCCGACAAATTCCAGCCAAAGTGGGAAGGCCCATTTATCATTGAGACAGTATTCTCCAACGGTGCTTACCGCCTCACAAAACAAAACGGAGACTTGCTCATGTTGCCCGTCAACGGCAAGTTCCTGAAGAAATATTATGTCTAAACGACATTCTCTCCAGATCATCGAGTCATGTACCCGCTGGTATCGCTGAACTCACATCCACAACATTTCAGATTATCGAGTCATGTACCGGCTGGTGCCGCTGAACTCACCTCCACATTCCCTTCAGATTATCGAGTCATGTACCTGCTGGTGCCGCTGAACTCACACTTTCTCAATATTCTAAATTACCGAGTTATGTACCCGCTGGTGCCTCTGAACTCACATTCCGGTCACTCTTTCAGATAGTAAGTCACGTATGAATATACCTCTAAACTTTCTTCCTGGAAGGGATCCTCCCTCATGATCCACTACCCGCACTTCCAGTGCACAAAAAGGGTAATTGATCCACAAATTTCCGAAACGGCCATGTCCTCATTACCTCTGAGTCATTTTTACTTCCACTAAAAACAAACCGCCCCCTCGTATAGAACTTCCACGTTCTCCTACCTCTGAGTCGTTCTATGTACCCCCTCTTCATTGAGCCCACTCCTGCCATGTCCTCATTACCTCTGAGTGGGAAGGCTCCGTCGAAGAAACCTTCATGCTTGTCATGTCCCCATTACCTCTGAGCAAGTATGTCGGCTTCCTTTTAACCTATTATCTGTACCCACAACCGGAGTACGACAAGGATAATAGATCCACAAATGTCCTATGTTGACCACAAATGTCCTCTGTTGACCACAAACGTCCTCTGTTAACCACAAACGTCCTCTGTTGACCACAAATGTCCGCTATTGACCACGAATATCTTCCGTGAAGTCTCCCCTACCATGTCCTCATTACCTCTGAGCAGGAAGATTCCACGGTAAAACCCTCATGCTTGCCATGTCCTCATAACCTCTGAGCAAATATGTTGGTTTCCTTTCATCCCATTATCCGTATCCTGAACCAGGGTACGCCAAGGATAATAGGTCCACAAATATCCCTTGCTAAGCTTCTTAGCATAAATCCACCATCTCACCATGCCCCGGGAGCCCAGCTGCTCTACGGTATTCTTTTTCCCAATACCGAGAGCACCCATGACCACTTTGCCATGGCTGTTCCGGATATCCTGACCAAACTTGTTATCCGTACCTAAAACCAAGGTACGCCTAGGGTAACAGGTCCACAAATAATCCCCCAGCAAGTCCAGTTCCACGAACACCGCAAGTACAAGAAAGAGAAGATGAGTTAAAACATGCTCATTCATTCAAAACTCAAAGTGCTACATCATTTAGGATCACATCCTTTACAGAATCAAAACAAAAAGACGAAAAAAAACAACAGCAAAAGAAAAACAGAAAGCTGATCACTGTTCCGGGGCACATAACGCCCTGAGACGGTCCGTCAGCAAGGCAATCGACCGCTCAAACCTCTGGATAGCTCGACGCTCCGCCTCTTGGGTCAGCACCGCCTCGTCCTCCAGTTGAGCATGGGCTTGCTAGTTATCCTCGAATCTCTTAAAGGCCCACTCCAGGTTGACAGAAGATCGGGAAACCCTCTCGGCCTCCCGAGCAATCGACTCCTGTTCCGTACGAGCAGCCTCCAGCTCTGACTCTAAGAAGGTCAACTCCCTCTGGAGTGCGAGAATTCGCTCCTTCGTATCAGCGATTCCACGAGAAGCAGACTCTTTCCGAGACCGACAAGCCTGACTTCGACGACCCTGCCTGTCATACGAAGCAGAGAACTTGTCAAGGTCCCCCCTGCACAACTGGCCCGGCAGCATCTCGAGCGAGCTTGATCCTATTCCAAGCAGCAATGAGGAAGCCCCGTTCCCGTTCAATCGCAACAGGCAAGCCCGCCTGTCGTATCGCCAGCAATTGGGTCACAAGCTGATCAGCCTCTGCCAACTTAGGCTCCAGGAGTGCAGCCAACCCCACCCCGCCAGGAAGAGACTTCAAAGTTACAACCTGACCCCGAGCGCACCGCAGAGACAGAGTAAAAGGGGTCCCCCGTTCTACAGCAGCATCTACGCCTCTCTTTAAATGGTGATAGAAGCTGTCGACCACATCCTGTGTCACCTCGTCCAGAGCCTCCGAGGAAGCCGGTGTCAACAGGAGTGTAGCCGGCAACGCTGAAGAAGATGCAAAAGAATCTGCCGCTCCTGCCATAAGAGAAACAAACTCCATACGGAAGGACGCATGAACAGTGGCCAAATCCTCTTCAGCGGCCCGCAGAACTTGAATGCTCGGCAGGGTCGAGAGGTCAATCTCCGGAGCCATATGATCAGCAGAGGATGAGGTGGAGACCATCGCCAGCTCCATTCCCATCTGCCCGGGGCTGGCGGGAGGCCCCTCGACATGAGACGGCGAAGGAGAGGAAACGCTCCTTTCTCCCAGATCATGGCAGGCCGAGCCTTCCCCAAGAACATCCGCGATGGGAAGTAAAGGGTCAGGACCTGTAGGGCCAAGGCAACCATGAATCGATTTAACCCGGAGGATATGTTGATAGAGCAAATAAGCCCCCTCACTAGTCAATATTTGGCTTATCTTACCAGTGGAGGAGTGTGGAGGCTGAGGTTCGCCTACAGCCATCGCAGCCTCTTCACCAACAGTCTCCGAGTCAGGTATAATAGACTCCTCCGCCCCTGCACCCTCGGAAAGGGATGTAACGAGATCGTCGTCGCCTTGCTGAAGTTCAGCGATCTCAGAGACGGGCCCGAGGAAACCTTCGTCACCCCGGGCCGAGGCCTCAGCAACCTGGGAGCTTCCAGCCACCACTGAGAGAGCCCCCGCAGAAAGGACCGCGGCACACATGTCGCTAATCAAAGCAGCAAGGGCCGGATCAACTCCAGGGGCAGTAGACGGTTCAGGAGAGCCTGGTTCGTCAGACGCCTATAAAAAATGGTCAGGTCATATCTCCGAGAGAAAAGAAAGCCACAACAAGGAGATAGCTCCAAAATAGGCTTACCTTCGGGACATCATCATCATCCTCACCCCCCTCGGTAATAAGTAATCCACGAGACCTAACGGCAGCTCTCTTCACGGAGAAGGTCGCTCTGCTGTCAGAAGAGTCACGTCTGACTCGTTTGCGTGAGGGACCAGGCACAGCGGAAGGCTGTCCTTCCCTCACTACTTCCTCTTGTCTAGCAAGTAATGGGTCCTCCGCCAGTGCGTCTGATGTGGTAAGCGGCTGATCCGCTACTTCTTCACCCCACCAGAAAGGGAGTCTTCGCTATCATGATCATCATCCTCCTCAGCCGATTCAGAAGATTTCGATTCAGGGAGGGGAGTCTGGAGCGCTAGTTGCTTTCTAACCTTAGCCCCCTTGGGCTTCTCCTCTAAACCGGTACCCACGATGAAACTGGTACTCGGATCGAAATTAATAGGAGGCTTGTTCGCCATAACATGATACAAAGCAGCCACGTACAAAATTTCCCTCGGCGCCTTAGCATCGGGGATCGAGAAGCTGGCCCGAGTATGATAGGTGTTATAATAATTCCACGCCCTGACACCATCAAGAACACTACCTTCAAAGCCCAAACAAGGGTTGGGACAGTCAAGAAATAACTGGCTATAGCCAAATTGGCAGAAAAACCTACTAGGCAGGTAGGGCTCCAAGTACACATTATCGCGGTTACGATAAACCAGATGCGCGGGGCGGATGTTGCGCAACCAGGTGAGCATATTCGGAGACAGAAAATGAGAAGGTCCGGTACCATCAAGGTATACATTCTCTACTTCCTCATCGGAAAAGTGAGGAACAGATACAAAAAAGTCACACCCATCCACCCTCGCCAGTGCCCTTCGACAAGCTGGCATAGTATTGTATTCCCAAGACTGGCAATGGCATTTGAAAAGGAAAGCGTCTTCATCTGTAGCATCTTCCGCTATTCCAGGTCCCATCAAAGATTTGTAGTGCATCAACAACCACCCCATCAAATAGTGGAACGGTAGCTCTATGCGTTCAAAATCCAACGTCTTCTCGCGGGCAATGATTTTGGACGAGAATGTTCGGAGAACATGGTGTATGCTACACACCATAGCCGGAAGAAGAGCCAATCTAACTCCAAATACCAGCTTAACGGCAGGAAGAATGAAGTGGCGACTGATCCTCTCAATAGAACCTGCCCCTCCCGAGACTACACAGTTCCGTAGCCATATCATTAAAAATTCAGCCAGGAGCACCTTCTCTGACATCTGCGTGGTGCCGTAGTAAAAATAGCTAAGAGAGTCAACTTGACTCCCGAATATGTCGCTCTTGGACCGCGACTTCTTGACGCTCAACATCAGGTCCTTTATCTCTCCATGGGTTCGAGGCGTTCGAGGAGTAACTTCGCCAGAAGGGTCAACTTTAAAAAGATAATTGACCCAGGATGTGGTGTGGGGAGCGGTCCCTTCTGAGCTATCCACCTTTTTTATAGCCATCTGGTGACAAGCACTATGATGGCACAACAACTCCTGATACACCGCAACAAAACCTGGGAGTCGTCGGTTCAAGTCCTCGAACTCCTCATTCGACGGGGTATATACCTCGAAAGGCTCGTTCCCCCACGAAAGTTTGGAGACAGTATACATCTCATGGAGAGCAAGCCCCAACTTCCCTCCGGGTGCAAAGAACGTCCCCGTTCGCCGGTTATACATCTCCAAGAGCGCCACGAACAATAGTTTATTGATAGGAAGCCCGTGACAAGTGCCCCGAATGGCATGATAAAGTCCCACTTCCCGCAGGAATGTTCCGTAGGTCTGCAAAACCCAAGTGGTCAACTGGGCCCACGTAGAAGTAGGGTTTATCCAGTTCAGCAATGCCAGTCTGCCAACGGGATAAGATTTCTTGCGAGCAAGCCAATTCAGGAATGTATCAGCTTGAGTGAGTGTGAAGTTGGGACCGTATACATTTATGAAAGAGCCTGGGGCCAAACCCATCATATACCGGAGGACGGAATCCTTACCCGCGTACGCTGACCACATGTTCAGGTTATAATGGATGTCGCCCATCAACATCCTTGATTGGATAGGAGTTAAGTTACACACCATCTTCCTGTCCAACAACACCATATTGAACCACGACAGAGGATAATGACGCTCCATGAGAGGAATATGGATCGCCATCCCATCCAAAGAAAAATCCCAGTTCTCAGAGATCTCTAATACTCGGGGATTCTTTATGATTAAAGCATCTCCAAAGAGGAATGAAGGCTTCAGGTATAATCCATCCAACTTTCCAGTATTCATTATGGCACGGGGATAATGGAGGGTCTGATTCTCGATGGCGTTCAACCTCTCCGAAGGCTCATTAAAAAGAAATTGATTCAGCACATACTTAACTAAGTCATCAAGACGCACGCCCAAGACGAACTGATTTGAGCCCACTAGAAGTTCCTCCGCAGGATTTACTGGCAGATTTACTGAAGAAAGAAAAGAAACAAGGTCAAAAAGATAGCCGAAACACAACTACTTGATGCCTATGCGGCTTAGTTCAGCATAGCCTTATGCGGCTCAGTTTGAAGGAGCTCATACGGTTCAGTTCGAATGAGCTTATGCGGTTCTGTTCGAAAGGAGCATATGCGATTCAGTTCGGATGAGCCCATACAGTCCAATTCGAATAAGCTTATATGGTTCGGCTCGAAATAGGCTTATGCGGTTCAATACGGATAAGCTTATGCAGTCTAGTTCAAATGATCTTATGCGGTTCAGTTCGAAATAGGCTTATGCGGCTCAATTTAAAAAAGCTCATGCGGTCCAGTCCAGATGAGATTATGCGGCCCTGATGATGAAGTAGTTATGCGGATGCCAACAACAACTTTCATGCGGCTCAGGCCTGGGTCATATCCCATGCGGTTCGAACATGAGTCGGACACGCAGCACACTTGGAAATACAGGCTCGTGCATAAGATATGCGGCGTAGCCATGACAGTTCATGTTGATGTTCCTACCAGCAATAGGCGGGTGAACGTCGGGATGAAAAACAGGCACGTCAGTCGGCGGAGGAGCCGCCACATTCGCCACCGCAGTCGATGAAGACGCGGCCTTCTTGCCCTTCACGGCCGCAGATGACGATGCAGCCTTCTTGCCCGTAGCAGCGGTAGTCTTCTTGGGAGCCATTGCCGATCGTTGATGGAAAAAGACGAAAAGGAAGTTGGCAACAAGGAGTTCGAGCAAAGAGAGAAGGTAAAGAAACCCTCGAAGAATAAATTACTCCTATTTATAGGCGAAGGAGGCTCGTAAATCAACAAACACCTCGATCCGCACGCCGCCTAAAAGAATAAGGGCAAGACCCTTCGGTCAAAGCAAAACTGACCCTTGGGATCCTCCCCCAAAAGGCGATGTTAATTCAAAAAATGAATCAAGGGCATTTAATGCAGAAAGATTTGCACACGTGGTTGGGACACGTGGCAAAAAGTCTATGCGGCCTAACAGTTTATACGGCCAGATAAATCCATACGGCTGAACCATCTATACGGATTAGCAAAAGCCATGCTTCTTATTCAAAGTATTTCAATTTTACAAATTGAAAACTTTGAAGGGGGTCCTGTAGAAGCATGGAAAATATCAGAATGATGCTCCATGCGGCTCGGAATAGGAGAACTCTATACGGCTCATACAGGGACAGTCCCATGCGGTTTGGAGAGACTCTCAGTCTCATGCGGCTCGGAGTAGGAGAATCCATGCGGCTTACATAGGGACAGTCCCATACGACTCAAAGAGTCTCCCAGCCTCATGCGGCTCGGAAGTATATACGGCTCACAAATGACCAACAGAGAGATACGGCTCGATCAACACCACGTGTCCCCGTGGGATCCCTTCACACAGCTGGCCATCAAGTAATGGCCTTATTTAATGCTCTGATTTGACAGCTGACGACTTTGGCATAAAGTGCCATGATGGTCCTGTCATAATGACAGGCTCTTCGGAAACAGGAGAAAATATCTGACACGATCCAAGATTGCCACGTGGCTATTCCCATGCGGCTCAATTTAAGAACAGCTTCATGCGGCTGGCAGGAATCATCTTCCTGCGGCTCACCAAGAAGCCATCCCATCTGGCTCGCAGGTACTATACCTATGCAGCTCACTGAGACGCTGTCTCATGCGGTTCATGGATATCATACGGCTCTGGCAGGGCCCACCATTAAGACACGTAGCAAAGATTCAATTGCCTCCATGATTTGACAGCTGGTAGCAGGATGATTATGGGACGCGTGGTTTTAAATCAATCAGAGATTTACCAGATCCCAATAACCATATTTAACGTTATCCTCACAATTAATGAGATCAGGGTGTATCACTCGTGATCAAGCCAATGGGACACGTGGTGAGAGATCCGAGCTTGACACAACCAATCATGAAGATTTAAAGCAATCAGCATTAATCATTCACAGGATTCAATACTATCCACATTTATGGCCCAGATCCTTCACGCCTAAGACTAATGGTCCATATTGATTAAACATCAGGCCGCCGCCACTTTGAGAATGGGTAATCATCCAAACCCTAATGATGTCCTCACTCCTATAAATAAGCAAGGTGCCATTCCCTTGCGAGATATACATAGAGACTCCTCCAATAATCAGAGAGAAAATATGCAGAGAGAGAGAGAAGCCAGAAGAGTAATAGAGGGAGAGCAAGAAGAGCATTTCTTCATCAACGCCAACCATCTCTTCACAGGAGCCAAGGCTGCATACCGATCGTCCAAGGAGTAAGGCAGGGCTGCCATCGCCTTCCCGAGCCTCTATCGTCATCCCCCAGAATCTAAAATAAACAATTGTACTTAGACTGCTGTACCTAGGTTTTCGTCCCTAGGCTTTCTTTGTACAAGCGAGTTTGTAACGTGAAGTAAAAGTCCGATCCTCCGATAATTGTTCTATTCTTTTATATTTCATAGCAAACAGATATATCTTACAACATCCTCCTTGGAAGACCGTGGATATATGAGCATAACATTGTGCCTTCAACTCTCCACCAATGCTTCAAGTATGTGGATTCTCAAGGGATTATGAAGACTGAATTTGCAGATATCAATCCCTTTAAGGGTGTTGAAGCCTATTTTTCTGATTCAATACTCTATATGCAGGAGCATGTGAAGGAGATATCAGATACGGCCGAAGATCGATCACTTTCTGAGGATCAATCTGTTAATAAAGATCCTCCGGAAGAGCAACCTTTGAAGATTAAAGTCAAAGGCCGAATCCAACCCCAACCTGTCAATGACCAACCTTTGGTGATCAAGGTTAAAGGAAGAACTCGGGCTTCATCTGAGGAATCAGTGAGTATTCCAGCCAAGAGCCAAGTTCAACCTCTTATTATCAAGTTCAAGGGACGTACTTCTCGTACGAATGATCCAGAACCACCACTGATCATCAATCTTGGCAAGTCTACGCAGAAGACGGATGTCGGTCCGTTAATGATTAATCCGAAGCGTAGTAGTCAACTTGTAAATGATGTAAATATTGATCATTCTGTACTTTCTAATATCAATAAAGATTTTCTTTTGGAGTATATGGCTGTCAAATTTATTGAAAGAATGACTTTATCTTCTAATGATCAAAGTCATCAATATAAAAATGACATAAATACAGAGGAAACCTTATACATTGACCATAAGAAAAATTCCTTTCCACCTCATGTCGATGTTGGACCTTATGCTCAAAGGTTCCTAACATCTCCTTCCTATCTTCTTCCTGTAGCCGCATCATCATAAGCCTGTGTAACTTATAGACGTCACGAAGAATCTTATTTCGTGATTCCGTCTGATAAGAAAAACAAGCGCCAAATTGTGTTTGGTTTGGCTAGAAATATCTCTGTTGTTCAGACAGATGATCTTAGAGATAAAGATAAAGGAAGAATCTAAATTGACAAATATAGTCAACAATCTCTCAAGATTATCCAGAATATGGGATATGATTTGAAGACTATGCAAGGTCTCAATCAAGGCAAGGGTAGACGATTACCATTATATGGTGATCTGTTTTACCAGAAAACTCGTCATGGGTTGGGATATGATCCGTCTCACATGTTTAATGAAGATATACAAGAAGAATTCTCTTTTAGTTCTTCACAATCCTCAGATTCGGAAGAAATCTAATTCATCGAATCAGATACACCCCACATATACAAAGAAAATATGGAAGAATGTTTTTCCAGTTTTTTACAATCCTCATATTCTGGAGGAGACTATTATGATGAATCTGAGTGCGTACTCTTAGTCAACATGGTTCAAACTGATGGTGAATCTGAGCCATTTGAGATTGGTCCTTGGGCACAGCAAATGGACACTCAATGGGAGCTTCGTTTTGAACAGCGACATCCACCTACAGAGGATGAGATTGTCCAGATTGATGTTGGAGACGGAACTACGTCCAAGCCAATATTCATCAGTAATAACCTCTCTGAAGATGAAAAGAAAGAGTTGATACAACTGATTAAAGAATATATTGATATATTTGCATAGAGTTATGAGGATATGCCGGGTCTAGATCCTAAAGTTGCTACTTATAAACTCAATATTCTTCCTAATGCCAAGCCTGTAAAACAACAACAGCGACGTTTTCGACCAGATATGATGGATACAATTGAAGCAGAAGTCAAAAGCTGACTACATGTGGCTTTGTTTGTGATGAACAACACCCAGACTGGGTTGCCAACATTGTTCCTGTTATAAAGAAGAACGAAAAAGTCCGAGTTTGCATAGATTTTCGGGATCTTAATGCAGCTTGTCCAAAGGATGAATTTCTACTTCCGATTACCGATGTCATGATAGACAATACATGTGATTTTGAATGCATGTCTTTCATGGACGGATTTTCAGGATACAATCAAATTAAGATGCATCCGGGAGATGAGAAGCATACTGCTTTTCGTACACCCCTTGGAGTCTACTGCTATACGGTTATGCCGTTTGGTCTGAAAAATGTCGGTGCCACGTATCAACGGGCTATGAGCAACATCTTTCAAGAACATCTACGAAAAACAGTTGAATGTTATGTGGATGATATTGCTGTCAAAAGTCGATCAAAAGATGATCACATTCAAGACTTGAAGACAGTATTTGAGTTGATGGTCAACATCAACTGAAGATGAACCCTACTAAGTCTTTCTTAGGGGTTTCCAGTGGCAAGTTTTTGGGATTTGTCATTACTTCGTAAGGTATCCATGTTGATCCTGATAAAATTAAAGTAATTCTTGAAATGCGTCCTCCACGCAATTTAAAAGAACTCTGCGGTTTCCAAGGTCACATTACTTATATCAGAAGATTTATATCCAATCTTTCTGGGAGATGTCAACCTTTCTCCTGTCTATTAAAGAAAGGTGTATCATTTGTCTGGGATTAAGCATGTCAGAAAGCCTTCAATGACATCAAGCAATACCTTACAAATTTACCTGTTCTGGTACCTCCAGTGGTAGGAAGACCATTTTTGCTATATATTCGAGCCTTAGATCATTCACTTGGTGCTCTCCTTGCACAGAAAAGTGACAAAGGCCATAAACAGTCAATTTATTATCTTAGTCGAATGATGGTCGGAGCTGAACACAGGTATACTCCTGTGGAGAAGGAATGTCTGGCCTTGTTTTTTGCTGTTCAAAAGATACGACATTATGTGTCAGGACAGACTATCCATGTCATCTCCAGAATAAATCCTATTCGGATATTGATGAGAAAACCGAGCATTCTTAACTCCAGGTTAGCTACCTGGGCGATGTTGCTTACTCCTTATGACATGGTCTATGTACCTCAAAAATCAGTGAAGGGCCAAGCATTAGCTAATTTCTTAGCAGCTCACCCCATACCTGAAACATCGAAGTTATATGAAGATATTCTAGATGAAGTTGTGGATTGCAACATAACTTTAAAGGATGACATTTGGCAATTATATTTTGATGGAGCATCACGAGTTGGACCTAAAGGCAATATTGTCTCTGGAGTAGGCATCGTCTTGGTCTCTCCTGATAAGATGGTCATATATTTTGCTTATTCTCTCAATGAACCATGTTCCAACAATGTGGCAGAATATAATGCTCTGCTGATTGGTCTCCAAGTAGCAAAATAATTGGACATCGAGTTCCTAGAAGCTTATGGAGATTTTCAACTGATTGTTAATCAGGTCCGAGAGACATATGAAGTCAGAAATCCTGAACTCATTCCTTATCATCAAGTGGTAATCGAATTGGTCCTTTCATTCAAAGGATTCTTTATCAAATTCGTACCATGTTCTCAAAATTTGGAAGCTGATGCTCTTGCTAGTTTAGCTGCAGACTTAGCTGTTCCAATTAGAAGACAAAACACCATTACTTTGTTGGATCGAGACTTATTCTGTGTCAAGAATAATTTGCATATTGAACAGAGTTATACTATAGAATCAAGTTCTCAACAAAGGGATTGGAGAAGTCCATTCATTGATTATGCGGTCCATGGAATTTTACCTGAAGATCCAAAAGAAGCTGCATTAATCAAGAGACGATCATTTCGATTCTACTATGATTCTTCTTTACATATGTTATATCGTCATTCTTATGATGGACTTTTGCTGCATTGTCTTTCTGAGAGTGAAGCTAAGCAAATAATACGTGAAGCTCATGATGGTGTCTGTGGTACCCATCAACCGGGTCCGAAATTGCAGGACCGTATTCGAAGAATGGGATATTATTGGCCTTCCATGATAGCAGATGTTATGGATTATGCCAGACGGTGTAAAGCATGTCAGATTCATGCTAATTTTATTCATCAACCATCTGAATTCTTACATCCTAAGCAGCTTTTTGGCCTTTTGAAGCTTGGGGCATGGATATTATTGGTCCGATTAACCCTCCTTCTGTCAAGGAACATCAGTTTATCCTAGCTATAACTTATTATTTTTCTAAATGGGCAAAAGCGATTCCCCTTGTTAAAGTAAAAACATCTAATGTGATTAGCTTCATTAAACACCATGTCATTTATCGTTTCGGGATTCCCCGGAGGATAATCCATAACAATGGACCATAATTTGCCAGTCAGGCATTTTATCGATTCTGTGACAAGAATCGGATCCAAAATCTGGCTTCTACGACATATAATCCAGCTGCTAATGGTTTGGCCGAAGCTTTCAACAAGACAATCATCAAATTTCTCAAAAAGTTTGTCTCATCTAATAAACGTGATTGGAATGAGAAACTTGGAGAATGTTTATGGGCTTACCGAACAACAGTCCGAACTCCTACTGGTTTTATACCATTTTTACTGGTATACGGATGTGAGGCTGTTCTTCTACTGGAAATTCAGATTCCATCTCTTAGAATAGCCATTGCTAATGAGCTAACTACAGAGAACAATGATCGCTTACGACTCTAAGAACTTGAAGGATTGGACGAGAAGCGTCTTCAAGCACAACAACAAATTGAGCTATATCAAGCCCGCATATCTCGAACTTTCAATCGTAAAGTTAAAGAGAGGGTATTCAAAGTCGGTGAGCTAGTTCTAGCTGTTCGAAGACCGATGGTGATGACTCATAAGAGCAAAGGGAAATTCCAAGCAAAATGGGAAGATCCCTATGTAGTCGAGTCGGTATTCTCCAATGGTGCTTATAGGTTGTCTAAACCTAATGGAGATTTGCTTATGATGCCGATCAATGGCAAATTTTGAAGAAATATTATGTTTGAATTTATTCTTTATTCTCCAGCTACCAATGTTTGGTTAAGCTGATTATTTGTCTTCCTAAAAGAAAATTTTGATCTTCTGTCTTACCAGCTGATTAAAAAAAGAGAGAGAAAGGATTATTATTTATCATGTTCTCGTGACCTCTGAATAAATATTAGGTCTACTTCTTCTCCTATCTATCATGTCCTTTTGGCCTCTGAATAGATATTAATCTATTTTTCTTTGAGTTGTTATGATCTGTCATGTTCTTATTACCTCTGATAGTATCATATACTCTAAATAGAAAAATAGATTCATTATCTATCATGTCCACATTACCTCTGGATAGATATAAATTTTTGAGTTTAGAAGACTTGTCATGTCCATATTACCTCTGATAAGTGTTTTCTATCTCATACCTATTGTTTAATTACAAAATAAATGATAGGGTCACAAAACAAATATTTTATTCATTTTTGTAAACATTACAGAATGAAAAAAGATAGAAGGTTACAAAAATTCTTTATTTTGCCTAAGGCGGAGCAGAGACATCCTCAAGAAATTTTTGTAGCTCCGCTAGACATTTTTTACGAGAGCTCAATACATTATTAGTAGCTACGGAGCGTCGAGCTTCGGGAGTACAGATGTGAGAAAGTCCAGCAAAAGTGACTATCATCTTGTCCTTGGCTTCATCAAGGATTTTGATGGTAGCCTCAGCTCCGAAGACTTGTTCCTCCAAAATTGAGCTCTGAGTTAGCTGCTGGTCCCGAGCTGTGATCATCTGCTCCCTTTTCGCCTTCAAGCGAGCCAGCTCAGCCTCGACTTCGCGAATTCTATCATTCTTTTGATGAATTCTTATATTTGAAGCTTCATAGGCTTCTCTCTGAATCTCCAGCTGAGGCTTAGCTTCAGTCAAAAAAGTTTTTTCTTTAGCTACCTTGATGCTGTACTCATGGAGAGCTTCATTAAAAGTCGTCTCCCGAGCAAGGTATTCAGCCGATAGAGCGTCATTCTCCTCTTGGATGAGACTTTCAGTGGTTTCACTTGACAGCTTTAGATATTCTTTGATGGGCTGTTCAAGTCCCTCCACGACTTTCTCCAATGCCGCTGCTCTCGCTGCATCATTGAACATGGCGACATTTCTGATAGTAAGAGCAATCGCCGCCTTCAGACTTTCATAACTGAGGCCCTTATTCAGGACCATTTTGATCAGAGCCGCCAGAGTCTTGTAAAAAGTATCAGTATGAATCTCAACTAAAAGATTCATTTCTGCACTTGAGCTCGGCGTTGCGGCGATGTCTACCAGATCTCTTCTCTGAAGACTAGGAGCAGATGTTGTTGCCTTAGTAGCAGACTGAGATGAAGTCGTTGTTGTCGTTGCTACTATGGCCAACTGATCCCCAGGAGCTTCAGGGACAGTATCTTCAGTATTTATTACTCCAACCGGTTCTGAAGTCGAAACTATTTGAGTTTCGGTAGCGGTAATTGGTGCGGATGGAATGGTAGTTATGGCAGCTGACTTCGGTTCGGGCATTGTCTCTTCAAGAACTTTTTCTGAAGCAGTAGCTATAGCAGAGGATGCTATTTCAACGTCCCCAGCTTCAGTTGATGATTTGACTACGCCTTCATCACCTTCTTCGGCAATCGGCTCTGCAGGCTTTTCAAGTATTTCAGTTGTAATGAGTCCTTTTACAACTGATTCTTCATTGAAGTCTACTTCTTCCTCAGTAGCCTCTTCATCATCTACAGTAGATTCTACTGCAGTTTGTTCTTTATCCTTGTGTAAAACCCCTAAATTTCTACTATATTTTTTTTATCGATTTTGGTACTAATTTTAAATTTTTTGTATTGTACGTCGCATAGTCGTATTGTACATTGTGCGCAAACGACGTATTTCGTAATTGCTTGTCGAGTACGAATATGGACGAGCATACATATTTTAGAAAAATATTTTAATTTTAATTTTTATAAGTTTAAAATAATTTATATAATAAATACTTTGCTATCATACAAGAATTGCTAAGTTTGTTCTTTTCATTTTAAAAGAGCCTTCAACTACTAATAATAAATAATATTTTATTGTATACTAGAAAAATATATTATGTAAATATTATTTGTGCATACATATATCATAATTATTTATTACCTTAATTTAAATAAATAGTGTAATTTTTGAAATTATTATTATTAGTATTTTTGGAAAACATATTTTCGAAATATTTGTGACAATTTAAATTTTGATTTGATTCCATGGATACATTTAAATAGTAAACTAATATCTATATTTTAAATTGATTTGATTTTAAACTAAAAGTATTTAAATTTGATTTGAATTGGATTTGGATTTGAATTTGGATTCAATTGATTTTAAATTAGTAGCAAATTATCTACTTTGGGTTTTAAATAAATCCTAATCCTATCAAAATGGAATTCCCACATCCTATAAATAGGCAGGTACTCCTCCATTATTTCTCCACAAGCCAAAATTATTCCAAAAATTCCATCAATACCACAAACAGCCCACGTGCGTGCATCGTGTCCGTGTTCCACCATCAAACTCTTATTCCAATTCTTTTTACAAATACAATTATTCTTTCGTGTCGACATCTCCGACACCATCAAATTTTCAAACCTAAACCCTAACCCCAATCCTAACTTTTCCGACCATCTCCTCCATGGTCGGCCAACGCCTGACCACTGCCTTCTCCAACTCCCGTCAACACCGACCACAGCCCCCACCGTCACCCCGTCATCCCTCCGTCTCACCACCACCTCGCCGTTCTCCACCACCACACCCAACCGTCCTGGCCGACCCACCCGTCGCCACCACGACGATGTCCCCATCACCACCGCCACAGTTATCATCACCTTCACCACCGCCGCGGCGACACCAGACCAGCGTTGCCGCAGCCATAGACAACCACCACATATTTCCGGGCCACCACAAGCCGCAGAACCAGCCAGAACCCAACCACCCGTCGTGTCTTCCTACACCTCCGTGTCCGGCCAACCCTCACACCGACGCCATCATCACCACACCACCACCGCGGCCACTGTCGCGGCAGCCCCGCAACAACGACCAACACCGCCACCAACCACCAAAACTCCAGAAAGAAAAAGAAAACAAATAAAAACACTCACCCCTATCCGTGCCGCTCAGCCGCTCTGTCGCCGGAACTGTGCTCCGCGGTGAACCCGCCTCGCCCCAGCCGACGACCCCACTCCAGTCCTCCGTCGTGCCCGGAGAACGCCTGGAGTCGAACCCATCCGCCCGGACCGCCGCCTTCACCGCCCTTCTCACCTCTTCCACCAAACCCCATCTCTGCCTGCGTCCGTCGGCCGGATCTGCCGCCGGTGCGCCTCCGTTCAGCACTCCAGCGCGCCCGACCGCCCTTGCCAGCCCTCAGCCGCCGGCAGCTCCTGAAACCCTCCGCCTCCAAACGCCGCGTCGACCTCCGCCCAGCCGAGCCCCGAAGAAACCCCCGCTCCGCCTCACTCCCAACTCCTCCGACCACCACGCCTTCGACCTCCCCGTTTCTCTCCACTCCGACACAGCCCCGGCTGCGACCACCTTCCGCCGCCGGGAGTCCTCCGCTCCTCTCGCTCTCCCGACCACCAAACCCTCTCTCCGTTCACACTCTTTCCCTTTCTTGACCTCTTCCTTTTTAAGCTCTTATTTTTTTGACACTCTCTCTCTCGTACAAAGAGGGAAGGGGCACCACTGTATAAACGAGGGATTTTAATATATTATGTTACTGCATTTTTTCTTCTCCTTTCCTTCTTTTTTCTTTAGTTTTATTCCTACAATGTTCTGGTTTTGACTTTTTGTTTTTGTGATAGTTGAAGTTCAGGATTATTATAATATAATAAATATTATAATAATAATAATAATAATTATTATTATTATCATTAGTATTATTTATTATATCCTATTTTGCTGTCACTTATTATTATTATTAGTTTATTATTATTTATTATTATTTCATTGATATTTTGCCAACTGCAATAGTAGCAACATATCTATCTATAATTATTTTTCTACTTATTCTTAATTTTGGAATAAAAATATCTATATGTTTAATTATTTGTGGGAAATGTATCATTAAATTAGTTTATAGTATTTATAGGTAAATTTGACCTACAAATTATTTTGGCGAAAGTAGTTTTTGTTTTTGTTTTGTTGTAAGGTTTTATGTATTTGTATAAAATACTTTGAATAAGAAAAACCTAGATTCCAAATTACAGAGTAATGACTAAGTATTTTCCAATAAGTAATTAACTCCCTTTAAGTAACAAGATAGAGTTTTTCTACTTATATATTTTATTTGGACAACTTAGATTTTTGTCTAAATACGATTTTAGATTTTTCAAGTACTTGTCCAAAAACCCATTTTAACTAAACCAAAATATAGTTTTCAAGTATTGTAAATAGCCTTCTAAAAACGATTTTCTTGACTTTAAGTATTTTTAAGTATTTTTCATATAAATATTTGACTCATGAAAACTAATTTTTAGGAATTATAAATATTTTCAAAAACTCGTATATATAATATTTATCCATTATTTCTTTGATTTGTCTCCTGTCCGTATCCAGTCCTATTATTCCAATTTTTTCGCCCATTTCGAGACTACCTTATGTCCACCCTAACTAATTCGACCGTCCTGGACTCGATGAAACTGTCCGTGCCACCACCCGAGATCACCATGTATAGTTGTTGCACCAAAGTCACAGTTCATGCCACCATGATTATTGCAGCACACCAAGCGTCCTACCAGGCAAGTCACCTTGCCATTTGCTGTTTATTTCTTTTAGCTCATATTTCATGCATTATTTATTTTTTTTATGCAAAATAAACTGTGATACATGGCATAATCTGTTAGAACTTACTGTTCATTTATATTTTTTGCTGTGTATTATTTTCTTACAAATTAAATCTAGATTTAAGGGACCACCTTGTGTGTTGTATTCATGGCCTTGACACATTATATCACGAAGTTGTGTGTCGCATGTAGAACACGGACATACGTGACTGGCTGGCCACCGGTGCGTATAAGCCGTGCGATAGGAATAACCGCTAATAGAAATTGCATGCTAGTTTGACTTAGCGGTTATAGAGGTTTACTGTGGTGGATACAACATGGTAGGCATTAGGTGGGAAGAACAGCTCCTTAATGTATGGGTCATATATGTACTGCCCTGATTGCCGGTTATCTCAAATGGGAGGTACGGTCCTGATAGCCGGTTATCTCCAGTGGAAGGTACGGTCCTGATTGTCGGTTATCTCCAGTGGGAGGTACGGTCATGATCCCTGATATTCCTGATCCGGTCCATGCGTCAAAGGTTTGTTCTTTATTGTATTTTCACTATAGTATGGTTAGGTACCCTATTGTAGGCATTCCTTATTTATTTGAGCAATATTTATTCAATTTATATGGCATGATATTATGTGTCTTATTACGTCCCTCTGAGGACCTGGTTATCTCTCCAGGTGTGTGCTATTATCTTTCGCAGGTGTTCTAGCTATAGCCGTGGTCCTCTCTATATCTTCGAGGATGATTGTACTTGGATCGTCTTCGCTTCGCTCGCCAAATTTATTTCTTTTCTCATGTATTTTTCCTTTACTTGTTGGCAGTAGATTTGTCTCCGCCCAACATATTGTATCAAGACAATTCTTTATCATTATATGATATCTTTTATCATTTATTTTGTGTGGATGAGATTAGTTATGATTTTACTGTATTTTACAGCTTATGTATTCGTACGAGATTTCCATATATTGGAGTATACTTCATATGAGTACAGCTGGCATGTCTACGTACCTTGTCCTACGTATTTTGGGACTGGGGCGTTACACCTTGCCCTCAGCAGGAAGGGATAATTCTGGCTGAGCCTGCACCTCTGGCTCTTGTTGTACCTCCATAGATGGAGTACATTCTTCTTGAGCATCTCCTTCTTCTGAAGAAGAATCCTCTTCCTCAAACTCCGCATTTTCCTCATAAATATCTTCTTGAGGAGGAGGAGGAGCCACAAGCTTTGATGTGATGATAACACCTACAAAAATTAAATAAAATAAGTTAATATACAAAATATCATAATTTTGTATAGATTTTGTATAATTTATATTTACCTGGAGTAGGTGTAGGACGTGCCAAGTACGCGTCATAGGCCCCATCCCAGTCATCATCGTCAAAATTAATAGCTGGTTCATCTGATGGGATGGACTCTCGATCAACAGTATGTACTAAAGCGACATCCTCAACAACTTGTGCCTTTTGTGGCAAAGTCAAATGAAGTGCTGAGCTGAGACGTCCCGGAGATAGGACCGTCACCGCTTCCATTGACGCTGCTGGTTGGGAGGCCAAGGACCCTTCTCCAGGATGAGCTGAAGAAGATGCAACATGTTGTGGCTCCTCGACTGGAATATCAATCTCTGGGGTAGTGGCTCTTGATCTATAAGGCCCTTTGGTGGTAACCTTCTTTTTCTTTTCTGGGGTCTTCTCTAGAAGAGTAGCAGCTGCACCTTGTTTTCGTTTCTGAGTCTTGCCAATAATTATAGGTTTCGCAACTTTTTCCCCCATTCTTATTGGGATTACTTCCAGATACGCATCTGGAACAGCAGCATCGTCGGGTATGTCTGATGGTACCCGGATTAGTTCTTCAATATTCCCTTCTTTGGGCCATCTTAGACTACCTCTAAGGTTGTAGCCATGGGCGAAGGAGCGGATAAAAGCATAAAAGCGAGTATACGTATGAAGTATACGTAGCTCGGTGGTGCTTGTAGCAGTCGATATTCGAAATTTGGCACCGGTACAGGCAGTGCTAAAATATCTCCAGCCTCTTGCACCATCAATCAGTTTCCCATAATGACAAAAATTGGTGGAGGGATTACCAACATAAAGTTTGTCATATCCAAACTGGTGAGCGAACCGACTTGGTAAATATGGTTCGAACGCACAGCTGTCTTCATTTCTGTACATCATATGGGAGGGTCTGATGCACTGTAGCCATCTGAAAACTGGCGCTGACAATAAAGTTCTTCCTTCAACTTCACCTTCAAATTGTACGCCGAAGCAGTCGGCTGGAACTGGTGGTCGGGTACAGAAAAAGTTCCAACCATAAGAATAATTCAATACTGCTCTGGTATCTGCCACTGTCGTGGCAGTCCATGTGGCTTTGCTGAACTTCTGGAGGACGACCTCCGCATTATCTCCTGGGCCTGGTGGTAACAAATTGCAGTTGTGATGCAATAGCCAGCCCATAAGGTAAGTATAGGGCATTTCTACCCTAGGGAATACGTTTCGGTGAGGAGCATTGTTGATTAGTTACTCACCAAAAGTCCTCAAACCTGTATTTATTCGGCACACCATTGCCGATAGCAGGTTGATTCTGACTTTAAACACCAAACGTACCGCTGGCCATAGCACATTTTGGTGGATTCTATCAACTGTACCGGTCCCCGGTACAACCCATCTCCTAAACCACAAAGAAAGAAAGCCTGCCAGCAAGGCTTTCTTGGAGATCTTCTGGCTGCCATATCTGAGGAAACTCAAAGCTTCGGTTCCTGCAGAGAACTCCCCAGTCTTGGTGGACAAATATTTGTTCGGGAATTTGTAGCCAACCATCATATCCCATATTTTATCAGCAGGGATTGTTGAACCAGTGTTGATGATTGGAGCTTTGTTCTCCTGAAATCTTTCTTTATCATCTTTGGATATCTTATCCTTATGGTAAAAGAGATATGTTGTCCACTTGTTGATGTACGCCAGATGAGATCCACTTTCATGCATGGTAGTGCAAATCATGTAATGGCACATCAATTCTTCATATACCTCAACCAATTGAGGATTTTTCTCCCTCTTTTCTGCTAGTTCCCGGTCGGAGGGAACATACTCTTCATATAGGGCTTCCCCCATCGGCAGCTTCGAGATGAATTGCATCTCGTGGAGTGCGAGCCCCATTTCATCTTTTGGGGTCGCAAAAGTTCCTGTTGAACTGATATATATCTCCATCAAAGCCATGAACAAATTACTGTTCGGTGGTATACCCTGACTAGTGGAGGCCACTGCTTCATACAGGCCGATGTCTTTTAGCTCCGTCTGGAAGTTCCTCTCATAATCCAAATACTAATCTGAATCCAGTTCTGGTTAAAAGGAGTTAGCCACCCTGGTAGCCTGGGGTTGGCCGGAGGATATAATACTGCAGCCCTTATGAACTAATTAATGAACATTTGGGTCTGTACTGGTTGAATCAGAGCAGAATCCTCACTCGGAATGATTCATGGCAAGAGACCGGAGAAGGGGACAACACCACCACTGGGAGTACTGGTGTGGTAGCCCATGTCATTTGCTCTCTCTCTCTTGAAAGTGATCCTTCCTGGCCTACCATGACTGCTAGGAGTCAGGTTCCATAGCATCTTTCGGGGATGGGTGGCATGGATAAAAGCAGACAAGGGATAATCTCTATCCATGTCAGGGAGGTACATTGTTCTATCTCCAAACTTGAACACCCAAGCCTCCTTCTTGGGGTGTGTTTATGATTTGAAGTCTATCGCATCCCCGAATAAAGAAAGCTGGCTTTGCAAATTGTTGGCCATCCAGCGATGTCAACACTTCTCCATTTATCATGGACAGCAGCATTCTGTCCCCTTGAGCAGCTATCAGCTGTGCTCTCTCTGCAGGATATTCCGAATTCGACTAGGGAAACTCCACATGGGACATGTTCTCCAAATAATTTGAGCCTACCATACCAGATGATGAGCCAAATATTTCTGCAAGTGGGTGAATTTGCAAATCCACTGCCAAAAAAAAGAAAAAAAAATCAAGTTAGTGAAAATCTAATTTGAAATTTTTACGCAGATGATTTGGTCTGAGTTTTACCATTAAAGACTGACTATGCAAACTTTACGCTTATTAAAGTTGATAAAAACTTTTAAAAAGTGTAAAAGTTCTTTGTTTTACACAAAGTCTTTCACTTGTGAATTTTATGCTGGCACATATTGATGTGAGCGTATTGAGAACTTTACGCTGGCACGTGTTGACGTGAGCGTATTTTAATTTTTACGCTGACATGTGTTGACATGAGCGTATTTTAATTTTATGCTGGCATGTGTTGACATGAGCGTATTTTAATTTTTACGCTAGTACGTGTTGACGTGAGCGTATTTTGATTTTACGCTGACATGTGTTGACATGAGCGTATTTTAATTTTTACGCTGGCACGTGTTGACGTGAGCGTATTTTAATTTTTACGCTGACATGTGTTGACATGAGCGTATTTTAATTTTACGCTGGCACGTGTTGACGTGAGCGTATTCTAATTTTTACGCTGGCGCATGTTGATGTGAGCGTATTTTGAAATTTTTACGCTGGCACGTATAGACGTGGGCGTATGTTCTTAATTTTACGCTGACACGTATAACGTTGGCGTATTTAATTATTTCAGTTTCTACGCTGACACGTATAACGTGGGCGTGAAGTGAAAAGCTCGGGTCTTCTTCTTCGACGAACTCGCGACCGAAGTTCAGTGCTTTACCCTTCATTGCCGGAGCCACGACGGTGTTGCTATGTTGGGGCGTCGCCGAGGATGGGGTGTTGGTTTTTGCGCGTTCGGATGTCGACGAAGCGGCAGGCTTCTTGCCCTTGTTGCCGGCGGATGACTTGCTCTTGGGGGCCATCGGATTGAAATGAGAGTATGAAGGGAAAGAGAATAGAGAGATTGAAAATTCGAAAGAGTAAAGTTCTTTCTCTACTCATAAAACCCTATTTATAGAGAAATTTTGAATCGGTTCAAATTCCCGAAATTTACGCTGACGGTTGGATATCTCGATTTTTATGCGAATTGTTGACCATTGGATATCCCGAATTTTACGCTGACTATTGAATATCCTAGATTTTACGCTTCTGTTCAAAGTATTTCAAATTTTAAAAATATTTGAAAACTTTGAAGGGGGTCTTGTAGGAGCGTAAAAAGTACTTCAAAGACCAAGTCAAAGAAGTTGAGAAGTTTACGCAATTCAAACTGAGTCAAACTCAGACTCTACGCGAGCTACTCTCTACGCAAGCTATTCTCTACGCGAGAAGCTTTTACGCGAGAGTTATCCTCCACTTTTACGCGTGGACGACAGACTGTCAGGTCGCATTTAATGCGAGTGATTTGATCTGACAGAATAATTTTCTTACAGCAGTACACAGAAGCTGAGGAGATCTTTTCACCAAACCCAATACTTGTCGTTTAGTGTGCAGATGGGCTACTTTACGCTCAATAAGCTGCTTCTTTTGCACACGATAGCTATTTTGAGCTTTTACGCTTAAGGCTATTGTGTGTGTAAAGTTTATTTGAGCTAATTTTTACGCTCAAGGCTATTTTTAGCCACTTTACGCGGAAAGTTTATTTTGGGCTATTTTACGCCAGTCTGCTACTTTACGCAGGAAGTATATTTTGGGTCATTTTTACGCCCGAGCTTTCCTGGCTACATGAGAACGTGGTTTGCTTACGTGGCTTTCATGCCACACTTATCGAGGAACGTGTGTACGTGCTCTTCCCATTTTGTTGAAGTAATGGGACACGTGTTACCATACGTAGAGATCAAAATGCTACATGGGATACATGTCAACGTGCGTAGAGGATGATTTACATCGTGGGTGACAGTTACTCGCGTACAGACCCAATTTTGTTGCTTTTTACGCACAAAGGGTCAAGTCTATAAATAGACTTATTTTTACATAGACAACATCGAGAGATCAATAGAGATACAGGAGAGGAGATTCTGAGAAAACTCATACTTTCAGAGTGATATTTCCAGAAGCATTTCTTCAACTTTTTCTCAAGAACATGGAGAAGCAAAGCAAGAAAGCATTCGACTGTGCCATCAGTGCCGTTGCTCGATACCTTTTCGGTGACTTAGTTCTTCCGATTGTTCGTCTTCTTCAAGCAGTTTTCTTCATCATGTATGGTCCAAGAAACAAAGTGATCGCTCTCAGATCAGACTTCCATAGCAATACTTCCCAAAACAATTTGTACTTTTTGTACTTTTTCTCATTTTCTTTCAAAAGCCAATTTTTAGGCATTTTGTTAAGTGAAACATGTATATATCTGGGCTTGTGTTGGACACTGAACTTATTTTCTATTTCATCTATCATATTTTTCTTCTGTGCTATCTACCTTAGTTTTATCTTGTGATTGAGACTGTATTGCTATGTCACCTCCATTCGGAGTGTATATACTGTACATATACCTTTATACTGTTAGTCGTAGTATTTATAGATGTTATATACAACGTTCTACCGCCGATACTGTGGCGTAGGCTGGACGTACCCACGTGCTCGTGCCCCTGATAAGGGTGCGGGTCGTGACACATTTTTGTGGTGGCCCATGCAGGTCTGTGTCGCAATTAGTACGATCTCGTAATGGTGCTCGACTTAGAGTACTAATTACGAACCTGCAATTAGGACGTAGGACCTAGGATATGATAGGAGTTTCTCAATCACACCTAGGAAAATTTTTGATCTTTTGATTATCATGATGACTCTCCTTGTATTAAATTAACTGTCCTTCTTTGATAATATCTTCTCATGTGCCATATTGATCTCTTTGTTTCAATTCGTCTCCAGGATGACGAAGACGCACCCGCAGGCCACTGGATCGAGTAGCTTGCACGAGAGATCTGACCAGGCTGAGGAGGAGGTTCAGGAGACTGCCTCCAGTGTTTCCACTATCCCGGAGGCCGTGGAAATTGCGCAAGGAGGTCTACCACCTCTATCTTAGAGGGTTTCGGTCGTCGTTCCAGAGATGCTGCCTCTACCACCTCCGATACCGACGGATACACACCACATGTTCCTTCTCCTTCAGCAGATGATGGAGACTCAGCGAGCCCAGGCAGAGGCGTTACAGCGCCAGACGGAGGCATCACACCGCCAGACTGAGATGCTGAGACAAAGCATGGAGAACTCGCATCAGCTTGCACTGGCAGCCGTGGAAAGAGTGGCACCGGGTACGGTACAGGGCCCTACTATCCAGCAGCCGTACCAGCAGCAGTCTAGGCCAGGGACAGTATTAGATTTCAGGAAGATGAGCTCCAGGGACTTTACGGATACGGAGGGCATCCTTTATGCAGACGATTGGCTAGAGGACGTGCAGCGGAGTATGGAGCTGGCAGAGCTTCCGAGAGGACTTTGAGTTTCAACCGCAGCCAGCCGATTCTTTGATATCGTGCTGACATAGTACCGCAAGGATCCTCGTGCGTTGGTGAGAGGCTCTTCATGGAGAAGTTCTTCCCGGACGTGGCTCTCACAGCGTTGGAGGGCCAGTTTGTGGGTCAAGTGCAGGAGAACTCGTCGGTGGACGAGTATGCAGCAGAGTTCTTCCGCCTTAGCAGGTTCTCTTCCGATCTGATCCAGGATGAGGGCAGAAGGCTCGTAAGTTCCGTAGGGGACTTATTCATGCAGTGCGCACCCGCACCTCGGGTCGCCGTGATGCGACGTTCGATCAGATATTGATGGACACGTAGATTACAGAGGAGGACTTCAGCCACAAGCCGAAGAGGAGCGGTGATTCCATGGATGTGAGTTCCAGTGTGGGATCGGCCAAGTGCCCCCACTTTCAGCATCAGCAGAGGCCATTTCAGCAGCAGCCTCTGTTACAGATTCAGCAGGCACCAGCGCGTGCCCAGCAGCACCAGGGATAGGGCCAGAGGCATGCTACTCCGTGCGGCTTCTGCGGGAAGCTGGGGTACACCAGAAAGGCCTGTAGGAAGAGGTTGGGCGTCTGTCTATACTGTGGGGTGCCCGATCACCAGCTGAAGGATTGTCGCTTTCGTGGAGTCCGAGGAGGCCAGAACAGAGTGCAACAGGCTAGAGGACCAGCAGTTCCGCAGAGAGGTCCTCCACTTCAGAACCAGCAGCAGCGCTTTATACAGCACCAAAAGGGAGCACCTGTGGGCAGGGTGTTCGCCTTGACATCAGAGGAGGAGGTAGAGCCAGAGGGTGATGTTGTGGCAGGTCATGTTCTCTTTGATTCTTTCCCTGCTTTTGTCTTGTTTGATTTTGGTGCCACTCATAGTTTTGTGTCTGTTTCCTTTGCTCTGAGACACAACATTATTGCTAAGTATATGGGTAGGACTTGCAAGATTATGACCGGGGGAGGCATTATCCTGGTTAATAATATTTGCAAGGGGCGGAGAGTTACCCTGGGAGGCCGGGACTTGAGTGTGTGTCTGCTCGTAATGCCCCTTTCGAGGTACGATATGGTACTCGGTATGGATTGGTTTAGCATGCACCATGCTAGTATAGATTGTAGAGGAGGCAGAGTTCTTTTTTGGCCGTCGGAAGAGCCAGAGATCGAGTTTGCTCGAAGAGCAGCGGAGCCGGAGGCTGGATTCTGTGGAGCTTTGTTGGCGGGGCAGGACTTGCCACATCCGTTGATAGCTGAGTTCTCGGATGTCTTTCCTGAGGAGTTACCAGGGATGCCGCCAGACTGGCATATTGAGTTCTCTATAGACTTGGTGCCGGGCGCCGAGCCTATTTCATAGTACGTCTATAGGGTCAACAACAGCGAGTTGATAGAGCTGAAGAAGCAAGTCGACGAGCTGCAGGACAAGGGGTTTATCAGATCCAGTTCTTCGTCTTGGGGAGCGCCAGTCCTTTGTGCCGAAGAAGGACGGTACGGCCTGTATGTGTATTGATTATCGGGCGCTCAACAACCTCACTATCAAGAATATATACCCTTTGCCGAGGATCGACGATTTATTCGATCAACTGAGTGGGGCGAAGGTATTTTCGAAGATAGACTTGAGGTCCGGGTATCACCAGCTGAAGGTGAGGTGGGATGACATTCCGAAGACGGCATTTCAGACTCGGTACGGCCAGTACGAGTTTATAGTGATGCCATTTGGGTTGACCAATGCTCCAGCGGTGTTCATTAACTTGATGAACAAGGTATTCCATCAGTACCTTGACAAGTTCGTGGTGGTCTTCATAGATGATATCTTGATCTATTCGAAGACGCAGGAGGAGCATGAGGAGCATTTGAGAGTTGTGTTAGAGACTCTGAGGAGGGAGCAACTCTACGAGAAGCTTTCAAAGTACGAGTTCTTCTTGGACCAGGTCGAGTTCTTAGGTCATGTTGTGACCGAACATAGGATCTCAGTGGACCAGAAGAAAATTTTAGCAGTTGAGTGTTGGTTTACGCCCAGTTCAGTTGCCGAGGTTCGGAGCTTTCTGGGTTTGGCTGGCTATTATCAGAAGTTCTCACAGATTGCAGAGCCGATGACTAGACTCACCAGGAAGGACGTGGAGTTCGTCTGGACTAATGAGTGTCAGGCTACATTTGATGAGCTGAAGAAGAGGTTGATCTCAGCTCCGATCTTGACTTTGCCATCTAGGTCAGGTGGGTTCTCGATCTACAACGATGCTTCAGGGAAGGGCTTGGGTTGTGTTCTTCAGCAGCACGGGAAGGTAATTGCCTATGCATCTAGGCAGTTACGTCCTCATGAGAAGAACTATCCTACTCATGATCTGGAGTTGGCCGCGGTTATTTTTGCTTTGAAGTTATAGAACCATTACCTGTACGGAGAGCGAGTTGAGATCTTCACAGATCATAAGAGCTTGAAGTACGTGTTCACTCAGAAGGAGCTGAACATGCGGCAGAGATGGTAGTTAGAGCTGATGAAGGACTTCGATATATCACTACAGTACCATCCGGGGAAGGCCAATGTAGTTGCAGATGCCTTGAGCAGGTATCCAGTAGCTATGTTCTTGACGACAGATCGTCATCTTTTGGCCGACCTGGATAGTTTGGGTATCGAGGTCATCATTCTGGGTGTAGAGATCCAGATATGGGGTTTACAGATTCAGTATGAGCTGATGGATAGAGTCAGGTCAGCGCAGTATGATAATGTTGCCCTGAGGAGCATCAGGGAGCAGGTGCGGACGGGTTTGCTCGACGATTTCTCTTTAGCCGAAGATGGGTCGTTGCGGCACGGTACTAGGCTGTGCGTTTCGCCTGGAGAGCTTCGGGAGGAGGTTCTTCAGGAGGCACATTGCTCTCAGTATTCTATGCATCCTGGAGCCAACAAGATGTATAGGGACCTGAGAGAGCCCGTGTGGTAGTATGGCATGAAGCGCGAGGTAGCTCAGTTTGTATCTCGTTGCCTTGTGTGTCAGCAGGTGAAGGCCGAAAGACAAAGACCAGGTAGATTACTACAGCCGCTACCTATTCCCGAGTGGAAGTGGAAGCACATCACCATGGACTTTGTATCTGGACTTCCACGATCCATGAGGGAAAGACACGGTTTGGGTCATCGTTGATAGATTGACCAAATCGGCCCACTTTTTGCCTTTCAAAGTAGATTTGTCTACGAAGAGGCTGGTAGAGCTGTACGTTCGTCAGATCGTGAGATTACACGGAGTTTCGGTGAGAATAGTTTCAAACTGGGATAGCCGATTCACTTCCTACTTCTGGAGGAGTTTGCAGACTAGCTTGGGCACATTGCTCAAGTTTAGTACCGCTTATCATCCTCAGACAGACGGGCAGTCAGAGAGGACTATCCAGACTTTGGAGGATATGTTTCGCACGTGTGTGCTTGATCTCGGGGGTTCTTGGAAGGACCATCTTCACCTGGTAGAGTTTGCTTACAACAACAGCTACCAGGTCAGTATAGAGATGTCGCCATTCGAGGCTCTATATGGACGGAGATGCCGTACTCCTTTGTCTTGGGACGATGTCGGCGAGAGGGTGCTTCTTGGACCGGAGATGGTTGTGGATGCGGCCGAGAAGGTCAGGTTGATTAGAGACAGACTTCGGGTGGCTCAGGATAGGCAGCGGCATTGGGCCGATAGTTACCGAAGACCGTTAGAGTTCGAGGTTAGTTTCAGTTTCCTGTCATGTTTGTTTGTAATTGTTTGTTTAGTTTATGTGCTGAGTTAATTGTTTGTTTAGTTTATGTGCTGAGTTTTATCTTATGTCTAGGCTGGTGACATGGTATTTCTGAGGATATCTTCGACACGTGGCACGATTCGCTTTGGCGGCGGCAGGAAGCTTAGTCCGCGCTATATCGGACCTTTCACCATCATAGAGAGGATCGGTGCAGTAGCCTACCGACTGGACTTGTCGTCTAAGCTCGAGGGAGTGCACAACGTGTTCCATGTATCTCAGCTGAGGCGGTACGTGGCAGATCCTAGCCATGTATTGGACCATTCAGCGATACAGGTGGGACCTACTCTCAGCTATCCGGAACATCCAGTGGAGATTCTGGATCGCAGGAAGAAGGTACTCCGGAACCAGGTCATACCCTTGGTTCGGGTTGAATGGAGACATCACTCTCCAGGTGAGTCTACCTGGGAGAGGGAGGACGACATGCGGGAGCATTTTCCTTATCTTTTCGAGCCCTGAGGTATAATTTCATTTATTTTATTTTCTGTTTGTGATTCCCGTGTTTGTTGTTTTCAATTTCGAGGACGATTTTTTTTAAGGTGGATAGACTTGTCACCCTCACTTTTTTAAGATAGGGGTAAAATGGTAATTTTTTATTTTTGAATATTTTGGGATTTTTATTTCATGAATGTTAATATTTAATGATTATAGGAGTCGGGTTCAAATTTTATCTCATTCCGACTTATTTCGGGACTCCGGAGAATTTCAACTTAAGTTGTGCTTAACACATTAATTAGCCATGGCCCACCAAACTCATCATTTAGGTCTAGGAGTTTGGTCTAATCCCACATGAGTGATTAGGCCTAATTATGATTTTTATTTGGTCTTTTCTAACCCCCAAACCCTAATAGAAATTTAAACCTTCATATAGAATAGGAGGAGGGGCAAACTTGTAATTTCCCTAAGACAAAACCCCCTTTAATGGCCGGCCACCCCCTCCCTCTTTCCTTCCTTCCACACTTCAAAATTTCTTCCATCTCCTTCTTCCCCAAGTGTCTTCCAAAAGAAAGAATAGAAATCCCTAGGAATCATCTCCAAATAAAGCTTTTCTTCCCAATTTTCTTCCATCAATCTCTCCGTCTATCCCAACTGGTGCTTCTACAAGCTTTTGGGAGCAAGAGGAGAAGGGGTGTGTCCTAAACAATTTATTTTGTGTCGGAGCCATGTCAGAGGATTTTGTTTTGGGATCTATCTCCCAATAGGTACTGTCACTTCCCGTTCCCGGAATACGTATTCTAAATACATGTTCTGCTGGAACGTATTTATTTAATATTTGTCATGTATTATTCTGTATTTAAATCCCTTTAATTTCATGTTAATTAATTTTCTGTAATTTTATTTCTGCATTTTACTTTCTGCTTTTATACTCTGTTTTAGCTTTGCTTTGGGTTCGGCTTGGATTGGTCTAATTTTGTTGGTTCATCATGAACCGAAACAAACCCCCACCTACCACCACCCCTTCATTTAAAGCCCATCCCCTTTCTCTCCCTTCATTACTTCTTCTTATTACTCTTCTTCTTCCTCATAACTCCCCCACCAACCTAGGAGGGCTAGGCAAGTGCCAACTTGCTTCTTGATGAATTTTTATTTTTGTTGTTCCATTGTGTTCCTCTCAAGATTCTTAGACACTTTAGTACTTAGCATTTTCTGTTCCTATGGCTCATTTCGTGTAGATCTATGTTTAATATATTTTCAGAATTTTTAGGTTTTGATCCAGTAACTTTGTTATTTTTCAAGTTTTCATGGTTCCATGTTGTAGGAAATTTGATTCTATCCAATTTTGACTATTGGAAGTCCTGATTTTGACTTAGTTTGAGTGATTTATGGTCTTTTTGGTTCATGGCTTTTCATGGCCATTAGAGGCTGATTGGAGAAGATGAGCAGTACATGCTGTTTTTGGCGCATGCGGTTTCTGGCACATGCTGTTTCCTGGCACATGCTATTTTCTGGCGCATGCTGTTTTCTGGCGCATGCTATTTCCAGGCGCATGCTGTTTCCTAGAGCATGCTGTTTTCTGGCACATGCTGTTTCCTGGCACATGTTGTTTCTGGCGCATGCTGTTTCCTGGCGTATGCTGTTTCTGGCGCATGCTGATTCCGGGCACATGCTATTTTCTGGCGCATGCTGTTTTCTGGCGCATGCTGTTTCCTGGTGCATGCTGTTTCTTGGCACATGCTGTTTTCTGGCGCATGCTATTTTTTGGCGCATGCTATTTTTGGCGCATGCTGTTTCCTGGCACATGCTGTTTCCTGGCGCATGCTATTTTCTTTCAGCCGCATGAACTTCTACAATTTCTCGGCCGCATGAACTCTAGCCATCAGCCTTTTGACTGATTCTTATCCCGAATTAACATTGATTGATATTGATTATGACCTTGACTAATAATTGATCATGTATTCCTAGTTGGAACTAAGAGACTGGCTAGTCGTCTTATTGAATTGAATGAATGAGACACGTTCATATTAATTATGAACTATTGTAATTGATTGGCCGATCCCGAATATTGGCATACAGGCATATACAGGCTTCAATTTATTTATTTCTCTACAAAAGCAGCATGTGTACTTTATGGTCAAGGCATGATTATTCTATGGCTAGTTTTGATTGTTGTATTACTCTATGTAAGACCTACAATCGAACCGCACGGGTATCGTTGTAGAGATGTGCATATCGTACCCCGTACGAAAGTACTCATTCTGAATGACC
The DNA here is from genome assembly GCA_029216955.1 of Iris pallida. NCBI lineage: Eukaryota > Viridiplantae > Streptophyta > Magnoliopsida > Asparagales > Iridaceae > Iris > Iris pallida. The sequence goes on along the minus strand of JANAVB010033817.1, from coordinate 9,748,587 downwards.
ATGATCCACGGCGTGGGATTTCACTCAACATAAAGGCTATTAAGTTAAATAAAATGATGATTGCATGGAGAGAACGGATTCCCGAGTTCTTACATGGCAGCCCTCTTTGGGACTATTAAGTGCCCGACAGGCCGGCTGGTTCCCACAGATACTGCAAACCTGCCACACGGGCAGGGAGTGGTATCTGCTTATATTATTTATTATATATTATATATTAACGACGGGCGTCCCGCTGGGACTCATCTAAATATATGATTGGCTCAATTGATTGATTGGGTAAACTAGCCTTGTTTGCGCATAGTAAGAACTGAGGAATCCTTTATTGCATAATTCCAAGATAACTTGGAACCCATAATAGCAAGCCGTAGTAGTTGCATGGCCGTTTAAATTGATTTGGTTGTGTACTGTACCTACTCTGTTGACTAACTGAGATGATCAGAGTGTCGAGACATGACGGGCCAACTTCTGTCCTTATTTGGTTGGGAGGTTGGTTCGAAGTGTCGTGACGTCATGTGAATCCCAGTAGCAAACAGAGATCTACTATTATATTCTCTTATTTACTGGTTTAATTCCTCATATCGTGCTTCCTTGCGGTACTTGCTATTAGAGGTCTAACCTCTCTGGTTTTGCATGGCCAGATTTAGAGCCGGTTCCCGAGGACTCAACTTACTTATACCTCCAAGATGATCAACAATAGAGGGATGATCGCAGGAGGACTCGAGTGGGTTTCTTACTTCCCCGCTCGTTTTGTTATTTACTTAAAACTTTGCCGTTTGGCACCGACATGTTAGTCGAATTGTCTTGTACTTACTTTTACATAATTGTAACTAAAGTCAGGCTGTAGCTGATAAACAATTATGTATATTATACTATATCATCTGGCTATGTTTTGTAAAGCCAGATATCAAGAACATTTTGATTAAGCATTTGGGACGCCTTACTGCTTCATCTTACATGTTCTCTATTTCTGTTTCTTGTTCGAATGATTGAGACAATAGATGTGAAGTGACCATAGGGAGACTTTCATGTGGTATGCACCCCCTCGTCTTGTAGATAGCATTGATCGTATTATACGGTATTCATCTACCCGTAATACGTAGCTGGCTGAGTCATTCCCCCGCTCTCCAGTATTCTGGTTCTGGGGCGTGACAAGGTTTTAGCGGTGGCCCATGCAGGTCTGATTTCAGACTTATGGGGTGTTTTGATTTATAGGATGTCTCAATCACACATGTTCCCCCTTGATCTCATGATTCGTTGTTCTCAATCCTAGCTTGACATTCCCGTATCCTTCGGCTTCATTGATCCCTCATGTCCGGTCGTTTGAATGCTCTCTTGTCCCTTTCCTTAGGGGCGTTTCGTCTGCATCTGTCAGAACTGGACAGCAACAACAAGGGCAACATGGACAACCTGACCATGTTGGTCAGTAACAAGGACCAGTACTACCTCAAGAGACTATCCAAGAAGAAGTGATAGTGGAACCAGCATCTGGACCGCAGTATCCGAAGGTTCCTACACCACCCATAGTTCCACCTACCCCAGTGGAAGTGGACACACCAGCCCTTCTGGAGATCATGAGAGGGATGATGGCTACTCAGCAACACCAGATGTTAGCCCAGCAGCGAATGTACACTCAGTTACAAGAGCAGAACGTACTCCTCAACCAAGGATTGCAGATGGCATTGGATAGAGGGGCAAGGACAGATTCAGGAGCATCAACCAGGTTTTGCAAGTACAACCCCCGCCATTTCGAGGGCATAGAAGATGCCATCTCAGCAGATGCGTGGCTTAAGGATATTGAGGCTATTCTGACAGCCGCTAAGGTGCCGGCAGAAGAACGTGTGGATCAGGTGAAGTTGTTACTTCAAGATCTCGTACGTGATTGGTGGGAATCAGAAGAAGTGGGCATCAGACGTCCTGTTGCTTGGGATGATTTTACTGCAAGGTTCAAGACGAAGTACTATAGAGTTGTGGCACAGTTTGAGCTACAACAGAAGTTTATCAACCTCAAGCAGGCCGACAAGGCGGTAGATGCTTATGCAGCGGAGTTCTGCAGATTGAGTAGGTTTGCCCCAGAGATGGTAGCAACAGAGCGCCAGAGGGCGATGAGGTTCCAGCAAGGGTTTCATCTTGAGCTCTTGCAATTGATAGAGGGGCACAATTACCAGACTTTCGATGAAGTGTTGACGGCAACTCGAAGGCATGAGATCACCATTCAGAGGATCACGGCAAGGACTGGGGGTCAGAAGAGATCCCACAGTCAGATGGAAGGAGGAGGGGGAGTAGCGCCCCGAGCAACAGCACCATCCCCTGGCATTCGTATCCACGATGTGGCGATACGAGGGCCAGCACCACCACCCAGGCAGCAGCAGCAACAACCAAGGAAGAACCAGCAATCCCCAGCGGGCTGCACTTATTGTGGAAAGATAGGGCATACTAGGGATGTGTGTCGGGCATTGAACGGACTGTGTTTGATATGTGGAAATCCAGATCATCGGGTTACCACATGTCCCATAAATTCGAGGTCAGGAGGACCAGTGCAGCAGTTTCCTGCTCGGCCAGCACCAGGGGCATGACAGTATCGAGGACCAGCGGTAGCAGTGAGACCGTTGGCCCAGCGTCCGTTAATGCCGCAGGATCAGATGTTTCGGCAGCAGGGACCGCCGATGCAGCAACACTAGCATAGACTACCCCAGCATTATCAAGGCAGGGGCCAGCAGCAGCACCAGGCTAGGCCGCAGCATGGGAACCAACAAGGAGGTCGAGGGCAGACATTCACTCTGTCCTTGGAAGAGGCATTAGCATCGGGAGATATTGTGGCAGGTAACATTCTCGTCGCCTCATATCCCGCAGTAGCATTATTTGATTCGGGAGCATCACACTCATTTATATCTGTACAATTTGCGACACGGCTAGGAATGGAGTTCGAGGCATTGCCATGAAGGTTAAATATACTCACTGGTAATGGGCTCGTAGGAGTTAGTAAAGTTATTCTAGCATGTAGCGTTGTAGTTTGCGGGCATTCCTTACCCGCCCAGTTGATAGAATTTTCTGTTGGAAATTTCAACGTTATCTTAGGCATGGACTAGCTGAAAGACAGTCATGCGACAATAGATTGTCGTAGTGGGAGTGTATCTTTTGATATTCCAGGCATGAAGCGGTTCACCTTAGTCAGATCAGTGGCAACTCAACAAGAGCAGGGAGTAGTGACGGCAATGGAAGAAGTTCTAGTTCCGAAGGTAGTTGAAGAGTTTCTGGACGTATTTCTCGAAGAACTTCCAGGTCTACCACCGGTTAGGGATATTGAGTTCAGCATAGAATTGGTACCTGGAACTAAACCGATATCAGATCGAGTTTACAGAATGGCGGATTCGGAGCAGGCCAAGGTATATCAGCACATAGAGGAACTGAAGGAGAAGAAGTTCATCCAAGCTAGCATATCACCATAGGCTGCACCAGTGGTACTTGTGGCGAAGAAGGATGTGTCATCCAGATTGTGCATCGATTACAGGAAGCTTAACGCGGCAACGGTAAAGAACAAGTACCCACTACCCAAGATCGACGACTTGTTTGATCAGTTGAGCAGGATTAGAGTTTTCTCCAAGATAGATCTTCGTTCAGGGAACCATCAGGTGAGGGTTCGGAAGGAGGATATTCCCAAGACAGCATTCAGGTCAAAGTATGGGCATTATGAATTCTTGGTAATGCCGTTTGGTTTGACCAATGCTCCAGCAATATTTATGGATTTGATGAACTGCATCTTTATGCCGTACTTAGATCAGTTTGTCGTTGTGTTTCTTGACGACATTTTCGTATACTCTGCTAGTGAAGAGGAGCATGAAGACTACCTCAGGAAAGTGTTACAGGTTCTGAGAGAGAACCAGTTGTATGCCAAGCTCAGCAAGTGTGAGTTTTGGTCGGACCATATTTCATTTTTTTGGGCACATCGTATCAGAAGCTAGAGTAGCAGTGGATCCCAAGAAGGTAGAAGCAGTAGAGAGTTGGCCAGTACCCAAGACCGTAGCAGATGTGTGGAGTTTCTTAGGATTGGCAGGATATTACAGGAGATTCGTAGCAGACTTTGCAAGACTTTCAGCACCCATGACCCGCTTGACACGGAAGGATGTACCATTCGTCTGGTCGGCAGAATGTCAGGCATCATTTGAGAACTTGAAGCAGAAGTTGATATCAGCACCTATTCTTACATTGCCAGTTGGACCCGAAGGTTTTACTGTATATTGTGATACGTCAGGTAAAGGACTTGGATGTGTCCTTATGCAACATGGGAAGGTGATAGCATATGCATCGAGGCAACTTCGAGACCACGAGAAGAATTACCCAACTCATGACTTGGAGTTGGCGGCAGTAGTGTTTGCTTTGAAGCAATGGAGGCATTACTTATATGGTGATCGAGTGGACATGTACACAGACCACAAAAGTCTGAAGTACATCTTTACTCAGAAGGAACTGAACATGAGGCAGAGAAGATGGTTGGAGTTGATCAAGGATTACGACGTGGAGCTTCAGTATCATCCAGGCAAGGCTAATGTGGTAGCAGACGCTCTCAGCAGGAGAGGCGACACATTTATGTTGACAACACAGAAGCACATCTTAGAAGACCTTCAGGAGATGGGCATCGAAGTTATACTTCCTAGTGATGTAGGAATTCTGGCGAGTCTACAAGTTCAATCCGACTTGGTAGACAGGATCAAGGCAGCTATGGCACCGGACCCAAGGATTCAGAAGCTTAGAGCAGAATTTGAGTCAGGACTCAGAAAGGAGATGCGAATTCATGAAGATGGTACACTTAGGTTTGGGTCACGTCTATGTGTTCCCATTGGAGATATCAGACATGAGGTTATGACAGAAGCTCACAGTTCTCAGTATTCTATACACCCTGGAGGGACCAAGATGTACCAAGATATCAAACAACACTTCTGGTAGAACGGAATAAAGAGGGAGATAGCTAGATTCGTTTCCCGTTGCTTGATATGTCAGCAAGTGAAGGCAGAGCAGCAGAGGCCAGCTGGGTTGTTGCAACCGCTTCCTATTTCGAAATAGAAATGGAAACATATTATAATAGACTTTGTGACCGGTTTACCGAGATCACCAAGTGGTAAAGATGCTATTTGGGTGATAGTAGATCGCTTACAAAGGTGGCACACTTTCTTCCTTTCAGAGTAGGACAATCTACAGAAAAGTTGGCCGAGTTGTATATGCAACAGATAGTCAGGCAGCATGGAGTCCCTGTCAGTATTGTGTCAGACAGAGATACCCATTTTATATCACATTTTTGGAAGAGCTTACATCATAGTCTGGGTACCAAGTTAAGAGTTAGCACGGCTTACCACCCACAGACGGATGGGCAATCAGAAAGAACAATTCAGACTTTAGAAGATATGTTGCGAGCTTCCACTCTGGATTTTGGAGGATCTTGGGAGAGCCACCTGCACTTAGTCGAATTCTCATACAACAACAGTTATCAAGCCAGTATCCAGATGGCGCCATTTGAAGCACTATATGGTAAGAAGTGTAGGTCGCCACTGGCATGGGATGATATCGGAGAGAGGAAGATGTTAGGCCCGGAAATGATTGTCCAGACAGTTGAAGTGGTCAAGGGAATTAGAGAGCGACTTCGAGTTGCGCAAGATCGGCATCGTCATTGGGTGGACCAGCATCGTAGGCCGCTAGAGTTTTCTGTTGGGGACCACGTGTTCTTACGGATCTCACCTACCCATGGGGTCATTAGATTTGGCGTTCGCAGGAAGTTGAGTCCGCGGTACGTGGGTCCATTTGTTATCCTTAATAGGATAGGCGATGTTGCTTATCGTTTATCCCTTCCACCTTCGTTACGAGAGGTACATGACGTATTTCATGTATCTCAGTTGCGAAGGTATGTATCGGACCTAAGCCATATCCTTGATAATTCTGAGCTGGTTGTTGGTACCAACCTGTCTTACGAGGAACAGCCTGTGTCCATTTTGGATCGAAGAGAGAAGATACTCAAGAACCGAACAATTAGCCTTGTCCGGGTTGCTTGGGGTCATCACTCTTTAGGGGAGTCAATGTGGGAACGTGAGGATGATATCCGATCACGGTATCCGCACCTGTTTGACTCACAAGGTATATCTCTTTCTGTATACCTTGATTGTCTTAACTCCTCATGTTTGTCACCTTATGAGTAGAATTGTTTGGTGTCGTCGATAGTTAAACATAGATATGTTACTTGCTATTGACATTGTAGAATGATTGCTTACTCAAATTGCTTATGCTTAGATTAGTTATCTCCGATGTTTCTATCATGCTTGGATTTGAAATTCCGAGGACGAAATTTTTTTAAGGAGGGTAGAGATGTCACTTCCCGTTCACGGAATACGTATTCTAAATACATGTTCTGCTGGAACGTATTTATTTAATATTTGTCATGTATTATTCTGTATTTAAATCCCTTTAATTTCATGTTAATTAATTTTCTGCAATTTTATTTCTGTATTTTACTTTCTGCTTTTATACTCTGTTTTAGCTTTGCTTTGGGTTCGGCTTGGATTGGTCTAATTTTGTTGCTTCATCATGAACCGAAACAAACCCCCACCTACCACCACCCCTTCATTTAAAGCACATCCCCTTTCTCTCTCTTCATTACTTCTTCTCATTACTCTTATTCTTCCTCATAACTCTCCCACTAACCTAGGAGGGCTAGGCAAGTGCCAACTTGCTTCTTGATGGATTTCCATTTTTGTTG